>JAQIXD010001381.1:0-15397 GCA_034699985.1 Minunthozetes semirufus
GAGAGAGAGAGAGAGAGAGAGAGAGAGAGAGAGAGAGAGAGAGAGAATTATGTGAGAAATAACTGTAAAAATTACTCTTTCTTTGTATATTTGGTGTTAAAAAATAACTTTTCTTTCTAAAAACAATCTAGGTCATAGGTGGTTGGCAACATGTGTTGGCGTGTGTTGTATGATCACTCAGTGTCGATAGGCTGTCCCTAATTCTTTTTTTTCTCTTCTTATGTACACAAAATTGGTTTCAAAAATATCGACAAATATTAGCGAAAAAAAAGTTTTATTTGTTTTTAATAAAAGTAATAATAAAAGTGTGAATCGATTCCAGGGATGGCCACCGATTGTGGGCATCACTGAACTAATTGATGCCTTTTTATACTCACTCTCATAACAGGGATGATTTACTTTCAAATAAGCAAGGTAAGTTATTTTATTTTCCAATCGTTTCAGGTGAAATAAGCAATAAATTCTCCTATCTTTTATTTTTTGAAAGTTATTAGATTTTTTATACAAGGTAATTTTTATACCTTGGCCTAACTTTGCGAATCCTAAAGAACAAGTTGTTTTATGTGGATGACTATGAAATAACAGGAAAACTACCTGTTTTTGTCTTGAAAAATGTGTTGATCTGTTGAACAGAACGCACAGCCAGTCAATCACAGAGCTGTACATTCTGTGATGAACAAGATAAAAATGCTAATTACCCAGAACTATCAATTTAAAAAGGCAATTTATCGTGTTATTCACAAAACACATAGATAACTATAATTGTGGTATCATGATGAACATTTTACTAAAATAAACATGGGGTAAAATATGCCTAGAATTGGGGGGTTTTAGGCCAACCCTTGGCCATCACTGGGAAAAAATTCATATACACATAGCGTAACAATTTTTTTCTTTGAGTGAATTGTTTTGTTTTGATTTTTTGTTTGGAAGAAAATTCTCCAAACAGTGCAATGAACTTCTTCTTTGACTTATTCTTCTGTTTTCTCATTTCAATGACTTTTGAATTTTTTGAATCAAATATAATAACAAGCATTCAATTAGAGCTACTAAACGATCATAAATAATGGTCATCAGAATAAGCCGTTCCATAGCCCTGGACCTCATCGGCTGAAACTTTCATAGTTGAAATTTAATCAAGCTAGAAAAGTTTCTTAGAATTCACCTGGTTAATTCCTGGTTAGGCCTTTTGGATGGTCATAATGAGGGGGACGAAAACAAATTATATACTCTTTAATGAATTCTAAAATTTTATTATTAATTGTGTTTTTAGTCTAAAATCCTATCCTTTTATGAAAACGGAATTCAATTTACAGTTTTTTAATTGGATTTTAGTGTTAATAACATTTAATGATTCAATTGTCTAAACAAGTAAATTAAGTTATCAGGCTATTGAAACATGTTATTGATACAATCAGGGTTAATTATAGTCTGGAAAGTCTATCATATTTTATCAAGATCTTTTATCGAGATAATTTTTGAAGATATGACAGACAAAATAAAATTAAATATTCAGTGATTTATTTATTCCTTCAAAATCTGAAAACTATCTTGGTCATCTTTGAAAATCTGAGAAATTGATAAATATCCATCTAATTTTATTTATTTCAATTCGATCTTGATAAAAATTCAATTTTAAATTGTTTTTACACCAATTTCGAGCTGAAAGTAAACTTAGAATTTTGATCTTTGAACTCATCTTTCAAAACCTTATCTAACGTTTTGATAAAAAAGTAGATATTTTTGGAAAATATTTACACTTTTTCAAAGGAATTACGGGATTTTCTCCCCTATAATGGGTATTAATTATTCATAAGACTTACCGATAACTGAATAAATTAAGAGACAGTTTTGATTCATATCAGGCTTGAAAAATGATGGAATTAAATCACCAGGCTCAGTTTCACAGCGGAATCAGTTTTAACATTAATCAGTAAATAAATAGCACAGAATAAATTGGCATTTTATTCCTGCAAAAGCACAGTAATCGAGGTCTAAAAATAGATGAAATTAATGCCGAAGAATCAAAATCTATTTCATTGAATAACTAATGAATCGGATTTCAAAACAACAAAAAACGCGAAACAAAACGGAAAACAAAATTCATTTTTAATTCACGAAAAATCAGCAAAAAATTTGAAATTCTTGTTCAACACTAATAAGGAGTGAATAACAACAGCACATATCGATAGGCATTCCCTTTGATATGAAGTGCGATACTGTGCCGACAGACTGTATAAGAGCCCACTATTGGCTTCGGAGCGACTTTTTTTCTGCGAGACTTTAGACAACAATTTATTGTATTCTCTGTTAAAATAATAGGACTTTTCGTCTATACTATACCTGACCTAAAAAAGTGAGTGCAGTCTCTCTCACAGGGGACAGACCAATAGTGAGCAGAACAGACGCCTCTGGAAAATGACATGATATGATTTTTTGCCATCTTTTTTTATCGTGTTTATTTTATCAAATTCTCAATGATCTTGGACTTTGATATCTTGGTCTTTTGAAAGATTAATTTTTACAAAAAAATACTTTTCTCAAACTTTTCCAGATATTATCGCTTTTCCAGATTTGACGGGTAATTTGAATGTTCAAAAATCAGAATTTTTGTTTATCCCAGGCCTACCGCTGCTCACTGGCAGGATATGATATTTCAATTAGTTCAAATCAGAAAACTTGATTGCTTTTTCATCAGGAAAATTTCAATTGATTTCTGAATTTCTGAATTAATCAAACTTTCAGCTTTAAAATTAAGCATGTTAGAATGTAAGTTAGAATTTAATTAAGCTGAAAAATTTATTGATTTTTTAAAAATAATGGCTATTAAAAAAACCTTGCTTATATATTTTCCAATATTAGAATTATATCAGAGTAATTTATCAATAATATTGATCTCCAATTATAAAATTACAGTCTTAAATTCAATTGAATAAAAATTACAAAGAACACAATTTACCTTGAATAATTTTTTAAAAATATGTAATCATTTTGATATTAAGTCAGTTGATCCCTTTCCACAAAGAAAAACTAACCAAGTAGAACCAGGAGGATATGAGTCACAAACATTAATCACCAAAAAAGGCGCAGAATTTTAATGAGAACTTTTCACTTTTGCGAGCTAAGTTGTTTTATCATGTTAAAAGTATTTTTTAAAAGTATCTGAATAAAATTTATTTTGTTCAACTTAGCGAGATAACTGTCCAAAAAAAATCTTTTCAATTCTTTCATTATCGAGACTGTTTTGTGAATACTTGTTGCGAATATTTTTCAGGCTGTAATTTTATAATTCAAACTAGGTAACTAGTTTATTAACTTCAAAAATTTATGAAAATTGGCCAAGACGTGGTATTTCGTTTATTTCATCTTGCATTTTTTTTGATTAAAAACATATCATAGTTATTAATTTAATTGTTAATTATCACCTTGATATTCTTCGTATTTCAAAGTAAAATGATTTTATTAATTATCCATTTGCTAGTTTTCTCTGTTCATTTAATTGAATATCAATTTGAGAAAAATTACCACAAATTAATCGAAAGTGCGAAATGCTGTCCCAATTTCCCACTACAGTCACGAATGAGGGAAATGCTGGCTTTGTTTGAAAGTGGAATGAATCTTCAATAATAATTAACCTGGTAATTGTGAATCAGTTTAAAAGTGAGCTAAAACATTCTGTGATTAAAATTTTTATTTTAAGATTACCTTGTTAGATTTTTGGAAAAATTTATGTTTTCTACCTTGGTCACCCCTAATTAATCAGTATTTGAAAAATTAATTATAAATTTTATTTAAATCAAAAGAATAACAAGAATAATGTCAAATGTTTTCAAAATCAGGGTGAATTATTTTTTATTCGAAAAATACCAGGATAAATCGGCAAAATTCTATTTTAATTGCGGGTCAGCTGCTAAATGAGCTTGATAAAATTTTCAGATAAACTATTACTGTTTCATAATTCATTTCATGTATTGTATTTAAAAACAACAATTTATTGGACCATTCAATCGGTACGTAAAGAAGTTTTTAATGATAAACAGCTTGTATTATGTGTTATACGTACTAAACAGGTGATCCCCTGATTTAATTACGCATGTTAATCAGTATTCCTGGTTAATAAGCAATTAAAATTTAGTCATTGTCCTTCACAGTAGTGACTATTTTTCTATTCTGTGCTGTTTTTTTTCTGATGACTGACTGATAAGTGCTTTCCTCTCCTCTCAGTCTCTTTGCAGTCCAATGAAGTGCAGCACAGAATGAGTGGGACCGGTATGAGAGAGGGATAGGAGAAAGTGAAAGATAACTATATTTTTACTTTTGTTGTTCGTTTCGATGACTTTTTACTCGATTAAACTCTTGGATTAAATGGGGTTTCACTCCATTTGTGGGCTATTTTTCGGATTAAATACGAAACAAATTTTTAACTCAAAAACAGTTCATTAGAGGAAAAAATCGCGAATTATTTTCCAGTGTTTTATCGAAAATAAATTGTTTCTGGTGTTTAACTGTGAGCTGAAAAGTGTCAAAAAATCACCTTTTATATCCTTCAACAAGTGCTTTACACGGATACTTCCCATTGTGACTAATTTCCAGTTGTATTAAACAAGTTTAAAGTCAACTACAGTTAAATTGCAATTAATTTTTAATAACGATTTTTTGTTGAATAAAAGTTTGAATTAATATAAACTTGCATTTTGTGGACCACTTATTGCTGGATAAGACATTTCTATCTGTCAATAAACCCCAGTGTACTCTTGGTAAGGGAATTATCAGTAAATCCCATGTGATATCTGATATCAGTTGCCTATGAGTTGACGACTTATTAAGAAAAGTCTAATCGGAATCAGTTTTGTGTTGTTTTCCAAGGATTTTGAATAAATATTATTTTCTTGAAAACACTTCAATCAAATAACTGGATAATTGTCGCCGAAAAATGGCTCCGAATAACCAGAATTCAAAAGTCGAGGGTAAGTCTGAAAACAAAAATTTTCATTCAAATCGAGTATTGATTTACGAAAACCTGATTTCAAATGAAATTCAATTCAATAGTAATTTATAATTAGATTTTGATTAACACTTTTCCTCGACTAATAACTTGTTTATTTTCAATGTTTCAATACGTCTTCTGTTTGAGCAAGGTGTTTTTTAAGACAAGTAGAGGTTTAAATACCCAGAAAACCTTGAATTTCAGCCAAAATTATAGATTTATTTGAATTTAAATCAAATATTTTTATCAATAAATTAGTCATTAATTTCAACAAAAATATTTCCGTTGAATTACATCAGGAAATCAATCACTTATTGCTTGTCAATTGATTTTTTATTAATGAGAGATTAGCAAGCTCACACGAAAAAATGACAAATTAATTAGCTTGTTAAATTTTTATCGATAATATGCACGATATTTATTAAATTACAACATAATTAAAGCTATAATAAAGAAGGTATTAAATTAGTAACTATTTAACGGAATAAATTAAAGGGTAATTAAATGACCATGATCAATAATTACATTATTGAACAGGTAGTTTTTGTCAGTACTATCATCTTGTAAATAGTGAACCCATATTTGATTCAACAAATTGAGAGTAAATACCAAATAATTTAATATTATTTTTAGATTTGATTTCAAATCAGAGCTGAAATACGGTATTATGTGAGCGAACAGTGGTTTCTGATTATCCCTTAATGTTGTGCTTCAGTTAACTCATTGAGGGGTCATTGATATCCAGGCCTTAAGAAACCCCTTAAGACACTGGCGTTTACTGGATAACAGTCCGGATATGTTTTTTTGTGAATAAAACTTGTTTTCAAAGAAGAATTTGGTTTTGATTTCAGTGCGAAAAGTCTGAACACAAAAATTGTTTCGCAAATGTTTTCAGTGTTTTTTCACCCATTTTTTCGTGTAATAAATGCTCTTTGAACTAATGTCTTGAGCAGAACAATAACCAGGATTAAGTTATTTTCATCATTTCGTTGGAACAAATGGTGATAACCAGTGAAAGTCGAGGAATTGATTCGTTATTTACCTCATTTTCATCGCTTGAGTAACGGCTCTAATATTGAATTGAATTCTCATTTATTTATTTAATAATTATTTTATTTATTATTTATTATATTGTTTTCGATGCAAAACTTGAAAGATAATTGTCTTCAATGAAATTGTTGGTGAAATATGTGCTCAAAAAACGTCTTTTAAATTGTTTTCAAAGATTTCAAAATCAAGTGAAAAGTTTTTCATTAATTTATAGCAAAAAATATTTCAAAACAATTATTGAGTAATAATTGTTTGGATGAGTTTGTAGTTTATTTGGGGTCACCATAAAAGCCAGCCCTCTGTTCACTGATAAAAAGTTCAAAGTTCAGCCAAATATTAATAGTTATCTAATCTAGACTTTAATCTTGCAATCAATAAGTGATTCCGCAAAATGGGTTATCTCTGAGACTCTGAAAACAAAAGTAATATTTATTTCAAAACTATTTCTCAAAACAACTTTTGATAGATTACTCAATACTCGAGCGATTAATTGCAGGATTTCCTCGACTAAACCTCTTATATCATTGAACAGGAATGTCGTTTGCGTCACTGCCTCAACACCAGGCAATAGCCGGCACCGGGCAGCCGATGCCGGGCTCGACAGTGGACCACCTGTTCCGCGATTGGTTACCGAAAATACTGGAAGAAAAGCGCCATTTAGTGGATGTCATCAAAAGTGTCTATCAATGGAATCTGACCCGGGATTCAAAAGTGGTCTCCGTTTGGAGTGAGGATCATTTAGCTCTCAATTAGCCCTACCTTTCTCACAGTCTTTCCCTCATTTATTATATTTAATGACTTGAAATGACTCTTATTTTAAATCTAATGATAATTGCTTTGAATCTCAAGAAAAGCGATTAAAATATAATTAACTCTCAATTTTCAAAGCACTGGACCTGAAGAACGGCTCCGGAGCTATATATGCGGGACCGGCCAAAGGAAAGCCTGATTGCACGATCACTATAGATGAGAATGTGTCCCTGGGCATGTTTGATGGCTCGCTCGACCCTGCTAAGGTAATTGAAAGTTTGGAAAAATAATTATCTAGTAAATTAAACAAGCTAGTTTTTTTTAATGTGAATTTTCACCTTGTTAAAAATAAATTCTTGCAATTTTTATCAAACAAAAGATAACGGTTAATTTAAAAAAGGACATTTTGACACTTATTTTGACAGTTCAAAATTGGAGCAGGGCAATTTAACAATTGCAATTTTATTAGAGGAAATGTCCTTGCTTATTAATTATCTTGAAAAACCTGTTCTATTAGTTCTTTATTAACAACAGTTTAATACGAGATTTGAATTAATTTGAAACTCATTTTCAAAGATTAGATTTCATTCAACGAATGAAAAACATTTGAATTGAATTCCAATTAATTAAACGTTTGTTTTCGAAGGCATTCATATCACAGAAGATGAAAATCAACGGCAATCTTATGGCCGCCCATAAGTTCCAGCAGTTCTGGGCTGAAGAGTCGATGAGAGGGTCTTTGAAAGCCCTGAGCGATCAGTTGGCCCGCAAGGGATCGGGTGCTTCAGCCCCGTCTACCGTTCCCGCACTTGACGCCAAAGCAGAGGAGGCGCTCCTCCAGTCCATACCCACAGATGGCCTCAAAAGTGATATCGTTTTCAATATAATAAAGACCCGAATGTCGGAAGAGCCGGAACTGGTCAGAGCCATGAAGTTTGTCATACAATTCAATATTACCCGCAACGGAAAAGTGGTGGCCGTTTGGAGTGAGTGATAATCCTGGAAATTCTGTTTTCATTTTTTGACCATGCTCGTTTTTTCCCTCAGCAACCGATACCAAATCAGAAGAGGCTCAGGTGTACAGGAGTCCGCCGAAGGTCAAACCGGACGCCATTGTCACCGTCGAGGACGAGAATTACGTGAAGATACTGTTCGGAAAACTCAACCCTCAAAGAGTAAGCACATTCTTTTGATAAACGGGGATCAGCAAGGTGGTCCCTTTAAAATCTTGATTTCTGGGCTATTTTCAAGGTCATTTCGATTTAGAAAAAATGTTCTAGAGCAAGATTTATTCTTGTTTGTTTGCTTGTTAGTTTTTGTCACTAAAATTAAATCTCCTTGCTCAAATTCCCTAAAAACTCAATTAGCAGTAATTTGTTCTGAATTTGATTCTAGGCTTTTATGACCGGAAAAATTGGAGTGAAGGGCAATATCTTGTTGTTGCAAAAGCTGGACAGCTTCTGGAACTCAGTCCAGGGTCAGCGCAAAGACCCGGAGCTGCCGATCGTCAAAGAGATCATGCTCAAAGATGTTTGTTCATTAAATAACATGATTGAATTTTTGGAAATTCTCACATTTTACCTCGTTTAAATAGCCATTAAAACCCGGTTTAAGGAGCGAGGTGATCATCTTTGACCTAGTACAAAAGCTGGCCCGACTACCGAACCTCTTCAACGAGGGAACGACAGTTAGCCTACAAATCAGTAAAGACGGAACACCGGCCTCCAGATGGCGTGAGTGACCAAATAACTTTTGAAAAATGTGCTTGATACTAATTAAATGTTTGACTCAGGGCTTAATTACCCCACCGGACAGCCTATTGGCGTTCTGGAGAGGGCCGACAATGACCAAAGAGACGGAAGTATTAGCCTAACCATCGATGACAACGATTTTGTGCGCTTATCCTTCAATACGATTAAACTCGAAGACGTAAATAGAGTTTTGACTGTATTTTAGACATAACTAGACTGTAGTTTAGTTTTATAATTAATTTTTATCAAATGAGCAAGGACATTATCAGTGTTATAGCGTATTTTATTCATTTTTCAATTCACCATGCTCATTTTTAAAAATCTTTTTGCTCTTTTAGGCCATAGCCTCAGGTCGGGTGAAATACTCTGGTGATAGTTCTTCAGTGCCCAAACTGAGCAAGATGTTTCAAACGCCCACAATTCGCGCCAAATTATAAACCAGGAAAAAATCGCTCCAAAAATACCACAATTGAAAAAAGTCACTGTTTTTCATACGAATCCAATGTTTTTATAGTCAAACCTCAACTCAAATGCTCTTAGAATTTGATTTTAATTATAATTATTTCATAAAAATTGTTTTTATTTAAAGAAATTGTTCACAAAATTAGTGTTGAAATCAAAGAATAAATAATTATATTTTATTTGTAAATTTCGCCGAAAGTTTCCGTTAGTTTTCTATAACTTACTCTTCAGTTGACTTTTGAAGCAAAGTTCGCACTGAATATTGTGTTCTGAACAGTCTGGCAGATGCGGACAGATAGGGGTCAGCCTATCAACAGGTTGTTCCTCTTCTAACAGGTGGTGTTCATCATCAAATAGGTGGTGCTCTTCACTGACATTCTCTAACCCACTCTTCGTGACGAAAAAAGTCACGGAATCGCCGGCCTTTAACCGAATATTTTTATTCCTGCAAAATAATAATGATTTTAAACAAGATTAAAATATGACCTTGATCATTTACTTGGTGTTTTCCTTTGAATTCTTGGAAAATAAGGTAGTTTTGACGACTTTTACCGCGTTATCAGAGACGGCTTTCACTGCATTCTTCTTCAGTAAATCAAAACTGAATTTCACTCCATTTTTGAGCAAAGAATCGAAATTCAAATTCAAAAAATTCATTTCCTCGGATCTAATGGCGAACAACAAGACAATACTCAGCTATTTATTTGAGTAATCTATTAAAGAGTTATTACTGGATGCGTTCAGGAATGGATTTCCCACAGGAATGTCATAAATATTTGTTATGTAAGCCTCTGATGTCCCAATAATATGATCTTGCATAATTGAAATATAAGATAAATTTTATGAGGATAAAACTAAATTTATATCACACTAAATCACTTATTGTTTTGACCTTGAGCTTGATTGGTTAAAATCAAGATTGATTAAATTTTTCAAAAATTAAATTGTTAGCTTGCTCAATTTAGGAAGGAAAAATTATAGGAGCTGAGCAAGAATTGAAACTGTAACTTTATAATTCCAATAAACTATTCATAATAAAAATGACCCAAGTTTATTAATATTGGGAAATCCGAGACTCTACATATTTTTGAATTCAATATGCTAAAGTGTCTTAAGGTAAGCCTAAAATAACAAGAATATTCTTTTTTGAATAAGCAGGCCATTTTCTCAATTTTCAACTAGCTTATTTAAGTTTTTGCCTTTAATTAACATGTAAGATTTATTGAAAAAATAACTTTTTAATAGAAAGAATAAATTATTCAAATTATAATCGCATTGATTTAATCGAGAAAAATAGTATGGGTTAATACCCAGGATATAATTGAATTAAATTTTCTCCGATTAATTGTTGTGAGTTTTTTCTGAGTGAAGGCCTCTGAATGTCATTCATTGATTTCAATAATAATTTTTTATTTCAAAATGAATTCAATGATTGAAATGTTTGACCAAAAGCCTCTTCAGCCGTACGTGCGTATTGTGGAACAGCCGGCCCGCAGTTCAGTGCGATTCAGGTACGAGTGCGAGGGCCGGTCCGCCGGTCCCATACCCGGTGTCAACTCTTCGCCGTCTTGTGCCACATATCCAACCATTCAGATCATGAACTATACGGGCAGTCGAGCGATGGTTGTTGTCTCGTGTGTGACAGTATCGCAGCCCTACAGACAACATCCCCACCATTTGGTGGGACGGGTGGGCTGTCATAATGGGATCTGCACTATGATAGTGGACAACAGCGACCATTTGTGCACTTTTACTCATTTGGGTATTCAATGCGCGAAACGGAATGAAATCGCGTCACGACTTAAGCTCAGGAAACACCTGCAGATCGACCCCACCTTCGGTGGCTTCGAACATATCAGTAAAACTGCCCGTGGCGTTGATCTTGGTGCTGTTCGCCTCTGTTTCCAGGTATTTTTCAATTTTATAAAAGTAAATTTAGTTTGAAATTAAATAGTTCAGAAGTTATGCTTGGAGAATTGGATTATCTTGATCAAATTACCTTAAAATAGCCAAAATAATTTCTATGCTAGGTAATTAATTTTCAGATCAACTTTTTCATTTAATTTCAAATGATTTGATTTTTAAAGTCAATAAATCGAAAGGTAATAAAAGTATTAATTGAAACTGTAACTTTTTATTTACGCCAGGTTAT
Organism: Minunthozetes semirufus; assembly: GCA_034699985.1. Taxonomy (NCBI): domain Eukaryota; kingdom Metazoa; phylum Arthropoda; class Arachnida; order Sarcoptiformes; family Punctoribatidae; genus Minunthozetes; species Minunthozetes semirufus. The sequence continues at coordinate 11,153 of JAQIXD010001381.1, forward strand.
CTAATATAAAACTGTTAACAAGTTTATAAATATTGGACGGAAAATTACGGCCGTTCTATTTTTAATGGCAAGGCAAAATTTTAAAATCCTCTATATTACTAATTTAAGATCATTTTTAAAAATGTTTTGTCCTAGTATTGTACTAGATCACAATATTTATATTCTTTCCCTTTTGATTAACTTACTTTCATGAATCAGCATGGTCGAATGAAATTTGTTTCTATTTAAATATTGCATAACAAAAAAAGTAATACACTACTCAAGGTTATTCTCAAAATTAATTTCACTTAATATAAGTTAATATAACTTTTAAGATCATTTTAAGCGTGTTTTCAGTGAAATCATTCATAATTTACTTCAATTTAGACTTAAATTCAAAATTAATTAAAATTTTATTGTCTTTTGATTCGCATTGAAATCCATTATAAGAGACGTCAAACAAAACAATAATTTTTTCCTTAAATTTCTATTAAAACACATTTTCATTGGCAATGACTTTGAAAGATAAATGTCATTTTAGCGGATAAATTGTCAATTAATCAAGATCAATTTAGATATGAGCTTGCTAATTTTACAATTATTAAAATATTGGAAACTGTAAATTCTATATGAGATCTGAATAACCTATAGAAAAGTATCAAAAAAGTAATAATCTTGGGCATAATAAGAACACATTTTTTTAGAAGAATTACCAAGAATGATCATCTTTAATTTTTTATATCTTCAAACAAAATATTATTCAATAATTAGCTTGCTAAATAATAAATAAGGTTTCAAACTGTAATTTTTAAAAGTGAAGTAAATTATCTATTGATAATTATCTAGCACATTTATATTTTTTGGCGATTTGATGAACATTTAAAAAAAATAGTGTATTGCATAAATTTATCTTGGTAATTTTAAATTTTTTGGTAAATAATCTCCAGGTTTATTATAAATGTGATTTAGCGGATGAATTATCAATTAATCAAGATCGATTTATATATGAGCTTTCTAATTTTATATTTATTTAAAAAAATTGGAAACTGTAAATTGTAAATAAAATCTAAATGCACAATAGAAAAAAGTTAGAAATGTAATTTTATTGGTCTGGAGAATGAGTTACGATACTTTTTTTGTAGCAAGAATTACCAAGATCAATTTTCATTGATATACACATTAAAAAAAAGGTAGATAATAATTTTTATAATTATCATGCTAAATTATAATTTAATTTTCAGACTGTAATTTTTAAATGTGAAGTAAATTATTTATTCATAATTTCCAAGAACATATAAAATATTGGTTCAAAACGTTATTTTCAATTTTATCTAGATAATTTTTTTTCCTTTAAACTATTGCAGGTTTATTTAGAAGGACCAGAACCCGACAGATTTTGCACACCCATAGAGCCCGTCATATCAGACCCGGTCTACGACAAGAAACTGTTGTCCAAACTGACCATAACTGACATATCGACCAACAGTGCGGTCGTCACCGGCGGCAAAGTTATGCTGTTCTGCAATTACATCGATGAGGACGACATAGAGGTGCTGTTCTTCGAGTGCGACGGCACAGGCCTCACCTCATGGCAGTGTTCGGCAAATCTGAAGCCCCCGTACGGCGAGGTTCACAAAAGGGTGGGCATGAGCTTTATGGCGCCCCCTTATAAGGACACCTCCATTACTGATGTGGTCAAATGCTATATGCAATTGAGGCGGACCTCTGACCACGAGTCTAGTGAGCCGATGGTCTTCTATTACCTGCCCGTAAACCCGCCGCACAACTGTCCGTTTGCGGACCACCAGAACACTAGTCTTGGCGTTAATCTGAGCGGATATTCGAAGAAATATAAGACAAACCATAGTTCGCAACAAAATCCGGAAATCACTTCCAATACCGAAGAGTCCAACGAATCGAAGCCCGAAATACCGAAACCGGTTGTCGAGAATCCGTTGAAGTTCGAGGACATAGACAGCGATATAGAGGTCATACCTGAGGCAGGCTTTGGCCAAAAGGACCTCATCTCGAGTGAAAAGTTTGTCATCAAAACCGAGATTATTCAGAGTGAGTGACGTCTGGAAAAGTGTTTTAATCATTTTATTTGCGAATATTTTTTATCTTTTTGTTTCACTTTTCAAACAATTCTTCAAATGTTTCCTCAAATTAAGTGTTTTTTGAGATTAGAATCACTTTTTGAATATTCAGAGAACTTTTAATTCGTATTTTTATCTCGTTTTTTGATTTTTAAAAATACTTTTGTTTTACTCCTTTACCTCTTTTTTAATGACCAGGAATAGTACGCTTCAATGATCTTGATAAAATTGGCGCCTTAATTGACAATTTATGTATTTTTAATTATCAGGACATTTTATCAAGCGCATTTTCTATGAGCTGTAATTTTGCGATATTTATTTATTTATTAAGTTGACTTTCAAACAACCTTGATCATATTTTTGAGCAACGTGTTTTAATGAGTTATAGATTTTTAAAAATTAGTTTTGATGAGCAAGGTAATAAATTTCAAATAAATTATCATGCTGATTTTCAAAATGATTTTAAATCATGTAATCTTAATCGGATCATTTAGCTTGCTAATTGATAAATTGCTAAATCATATTATTTCAATGTAATAAAATGAAACATTTAAACTGTAACTTTATATTTCCAGTCAAATAATCAATATAAAAATTTTACAAGATTATTACTTTTGGCCAATTCAGCAGCCAGAATTTTTATTTTTATTACTAGATAAAATTTTAGAATTGCTCCTTCATTCACCGTTATCTAAATAAATAAATTAGCTTCTTCAAATTGAACTAGATTAATTTGATTAATTATTACTATTGTAATTTACAACTGTAATTTTTTATTTTCCACAAATAATTCAATATAAAAAAAGTCACCACCCTAAATCTATTGGCATTACCCTAAATGTCGTTTTCTATTTTTATTAACTAGCTCATACCATATTCTACCTATAAATTCGCCAAGATCTTTACCAAATTTAAAAATTTTTCATTTCATTTTTTATTAATAACTTATTATTGAACTGTAATTTTTAAAATTTCATTATCATAACTATTTAAATTTAATAAGATCGAATTTATTGTTGGTTTTAAAATTGATAAATTTTTCCGTGGTTATTTTTAGGTCCATTCATTAATCAGCAAGTTATTGAGCAAAATATGAGCTGGGACATTTCAAATGAAAGGCGTGATGTAAATAACAGCCAATTCATTGGAAAGCCTGATGAAAGTGACGAAGAGAATGGCCCACAATATTTAACTAATTATATGCAAGAATAATCTAATCTACCTTAATTAATTTGCCTAATTAATGTTATCTAGTAATTGTAGCAATTTTTTCAAAAAATAAAAATACCCATGTTCTATTTTTTCAATTGAAAATTGATGGATAATTAGCATAATATTGAGAAAAGAACAATTTTAACCCATTGACAAACCCTTTGACCTAGTTAATTTGGTGTGAAATATGGCCAAGTTAATTAAGTAAATAAGATTTTTAATCAGTATAAATCAGGAGTGAAATGAGCGGCAATTTTTTCCTCGATTATAACTCTCTGAAAAATGAGCTGAAATTCAGGAAACTTATCGCAAATAATAACTGAAAACAAGATATAAAAATCACCTTATTTTTAGGTATAACCTATTTTGAGGGGGAGCCGGGTATAGGCAATAAAAATATGTCCTTGCTAATTTATTTTTCGCCTACTTATTCTTTTTCGCTAGATTTTAATCAGGGTAATTTTGAAATTAGAATAAATTCTCGATTTTATTGAGGATGGAATTAAATTTCTAAGATTATTATCATGGTGATTAAACATGAGAAAGGTCACGTAAGCAAATATTTCAGAGCCCAATATACCTGTGCTCCTACCTGTGCCAATACCTGTGCTGTTGCTGTTCAGCAAAATATTGTTAAAATCCTATAAAAATAGCGTAAAATTCAGTGAAGTTTGAAATTCAAGCAAAAAATGAAATAAAAATTTTTGTTTTGAATTTTGTTTTCCGAAGTCTTTTGTTATAAAGAAAACTTACTTTACTTCAATTGACGAAAGTTTTCCTCGAAATAAAAATCTCGACTATTTTGAGCCATTCATTAGCCATAAAGTCAACTATGAAAGTCGAGTAATGAAGTGCTGTTATGGCGTAATTGAATGGTTGGCCAACACTTCGCCACTCGTTTTGCGTAATATTTAGTGTTATTTCAGAAATCAAATTAAATTCACATTAATTTTCTGTA
>JAQIXD010001382.1:0-15369 GCA_034699985.1 Minunthozetes semirufus
GAGAGAGAGAGGGAGAGAGAGAGAGAGAGAGAGAGAGAGAGAGAGAGAGGACGTAATGTTTGTTGTATTGGTTCAAAATTATGACTTATTTTGTTGACTCAGATATCTGTAGTGAAGCAAAGAATACTGGAAATGATCCACAAATTTAAATGCAATTGAATTTCATAATAATTGTTGTTATGAGTGAAGGCTTTAATAGTTTTAAAGGGATTTCAAGTTTAAATTGAATCAGATTTTAATAAATAATTGAATAATTGTTTAAATAAATGTTTAAATTAAATATATTTTGACGAAAATAAATGCATTTGAATATGACTTGACTTGAAATGTATTCTGTGAGAGGTATTGTCCACCGATTATACGCAAAGACATGCATTACTTCATTGGTTTGGATGTGTTTTGCTGTCAATCGGGAAGTCTTTGCCTATTATTGTGACCACAATTTCTGTCAAATCAGTTCTCAATACTGTTGTGGAGACAACTTGTGCTGCGATTATGTAAATCAAATGCTTTTCAATTCAATTATCTTAATAATAGCCATAATCACAATCGTATCGATATTTTGGGCACTTTTCCGCATATTTTGCTTTAATAATACCCTCGTTATCATCAAAAAGTTTGGACACAAATTCCTATTCAAACAAAAGAGTGATGTCATCGACAAAAAGGTATCGATTCTTATCTGATTCCGTTTGTTATCTCTTCCTTTTTTTGATTACATTTTTGTCTAAAATTTTGTTTCTTTGAATCAAATATTTCTTAATTTGTTTTCAAATGTTTTTTTTTAATTCAATTATTGTCTAAATTTATGAGAAATTAAATGAATTTAATTGAATCAGTGGTTTGAAGACACGGAATCCAGTTTATTGACCGATGAGTTGGATGTTAACAACGGATAAGCAGCCAATGGATGTGCAAAACAAGTTTTCTCTTAAATCACTCCTCACTTCAAGTGATTTATGGGAAGAAAACAAATTAATGTCTGATTTTCTCATCACTTAAGTGACACAAACATATCATCAGAATAACCAAACAATCATTAAATTCATAAAAATATTGAATTCCTCTGAAATAAGATTCAAATCATTATAGTTTTGGTCCAATCGTTGCCATTATTCGTGGTTTTGATTAAATTCATCAAAAGAAGGTTTTATTGAATTTGTTTGAGATTTAAGGCATTTAAAGAATACGTCCAATACTTCTAAAATAAGGTCTTATAGTCCAAGAGATAATGTTCTGTCCCTTTAATACAAACCTATATTTTTGTGTTAATTATTTATTTCAAAGAAATGTTTTAAACAAAACTTAATTCACTTCTAATTAAAACAAATTTCAATCGAATCTCAAAAAAACTTTATTTTCATTTAAAACTAATCTTAAGTTTCAATTAAACGATAAAACAAAAGAAGAATTTATTTCTTTTAAAATTTGATTAAGTCTTTGGTATGTTAACGCTTTTACGGGCAGACCCATATACATATATTTTCTTGTTCAGAATAAAAAGAGGAAAAAAATTATGCTAGGTAAAATTTGTTCACGCCCACTTTTTTGAACCCCCCTCCTCTAAAATACTTTGAGACACCCCCACCAAATTTTCAGTAAAAATACTTCTCACCAAACATATAAAGAATATCAATTCATAAAATTTTTATCTTGATTAGTTTCAGAGCTATTTCATTTTAAACAGTTGATTTCCCCATAGAAATTTCATAAAATTTTATTTTTAAATTCAGTCAAAATCAGTCAACTATTTTGACTCATTGGCTCATTGAGTTTACCTATTAATTCTGATCAAGAAAATATACAATGTATATTTATATATCTGCCCGTAAAAGCGTTAACATACCTAAGTCTTTAAGTCTTCCAATTTTGAACTCAATTTGACGGCTCTTCAAACTGTAAAAAATGTTTGAATTGAATTAAATTTTTCTCAAAAATTGATTACTTTTTTCATATATTTTATGTTTTGAGTTATCGTCACAAAAATAATGCATTTATTAATTGATTAAAGAGTTTTTTATTTTTGTTTAAATTCTCTATAAATCGAAAAACAATCAAAAAATTATTCTTTCGTTTCAATTATGTCTCAATTAATTAGATTTATATTTATTTCTCTTATTTTAAGTTTATTTTTAAAAAAGTCTTAATAATTAAGAATTAATTTATATTTGATTTTGAGATTAAAAATAGAATTTATTATTAATTTGTTTCTAAAATATTGAATCAATTATTAATTGTAAATATATTTCATTAAATTATATACAATAAAAATATTTATAATTTATTTTGTGTTTAATTCATTAATTATCTTATCGTTTGTGAAGAAGATATCGAAATTGGATTTAATCATAATTTTGTATCAATAAATTGATCCCTTAATCGGCTATTTATTGATAGCTTATTATGATTTAACTTTTAGTGGATAATGATTTTGATCCAAAATTTGATTTATAAAATACCTTTTGGTTATTATCTATTTGATGTGTTGATGGTCACAATGGTTGATATGGTGAGTGTGATGATCACCAAAATGGTCACATCTATTGAAACTCTCAATTGAGAGGAATTAAAAAATGAATAAATGAAAAGATTTAAAACAAATGCAAAACTTTATTCGTTTATTTGTAAAACAAATGACTTTTCGTTAGAAATATATATAATTAAAATTAAAGTGATTTGTATTTTACATAAATAAGGGTTTAATAGATTTAGTGTTGAATTCATTTATTAATATATACATCAAATACTATGAAATGTGTTAACAATTGCCTCAAAATAAGTTTCAATTTAAGTGAATATAATATAAACTCTTCGCTCAAAGTTTGCAAAAATAATAAAATCTATTCATCTATTTATCGACAATTTCGTAGCACTTCTTTGATGTGTTTCCCATTGTTCTCAAATGGATTTTCAATTTTGAATTCTTGTCAGGACTTGAATCTGAAGAAAACATTTCATTTAAAAATCAGAACAAAATATTGGGAACAAAGACTAGAGTCAGACCTGTTTGAGGCGATCCGTTTGGACTACTATTGATTTTGTTAGACTTCATCGGAAGTATCAGAAGTCTGGTTTGGGTCAGGTTTGGCAAAGTCTGGTAGTGTTTGCTAATCATGTCTTCATTGATGTTATGATTATTCATTAAATGGTATTTCATATCGTTTTCATAAATTGATTGATAGGAACATCCGTGACATTTGTATATACTGTGCCCGATATGAGTGACCGCGTGTTGTAGTAATTGATTCAAATTCATGAAGTCTTGTTGTGGACAATGAGTACAACGCAATGACTTTAAATCTGCGAATTCTCTGATCTTTTCCTCCACACTATTCGGGAGAATCAGATTCGTCGACATATGATTCGAATTTGAGTTACAATTAGGAACTATTGACAGCTCTGGACTCGAATCCAATTCCGGCGCTGGTTTTGGCTCCGGCGAAGTGTGTCTGTCATCACTCGACTGTATAAGCGCTGAACCATTTGTTTCGGGGGTTTCGAGAGACGAAATGCCATCGGATTCCATAATTTCTAGTCTTTTACGACAACTCTTTTCATGGCTTCTCTTCGCCGGCGCCCAATTGAAAACATTACCGCAATTGTAAACACAGGCAGAGTTTATTCGGGGAACATGTCTTTCCGCAGGTCTTTCGGTGGGTTTTGAGTTTTCGTTATCAGGGGAACGGGTTTTGCTTTTATTTTCATAATTTTTTCGATAGATATTTATGGGCGCCTTTTCTGCCACCTCTTCATCGCTAATGTCTTCGACTTCAGAACTGTTTTCACTACTATTCGTCGAATACGATCTTCTTTTCATAATTTCTTTCAAAGTGTTTGCTTGAGTTTTAGTCTTCTTATGGATCTGAATCAGATGTCGAGTGGCGTTAGATAACTGTTTGAATGCTAACGAGCAAAGAGGACAGGGATAGACAACTCTCTTAATACAATGTATTGTCTTTATGTGAACTCTTAATGTCTTGTTTGAAGTGAAAGTCGAGTCACAGATATCACACTTTTGAGACTCATTTAAAGGATTTTCATTGTTCTCAATAGCGTTGTCTTCGCTTTCACCTATAGGCGGAAGGATGTCCTCAACCCTTTGTCTTTTGATTGTTTGACTGACATTTGTTTGACGAGATTTTTTGGCCGCAGAAAACAATTCAGCGATTATTTGCTTTTTATCCAAATTAACGATATTTTCATCAAAATTATGGTTTGAATCAAATCGTTGTACGCTTTGAAACACAGCGTTTGGATTAGTCTTTATTGATGTCAATTGTAGTTCCAATTGATCCGATGATTGTCTTTGTTTGTCATCGTCTGCTTTTATAAGACATTTATCAATAAATTTACGTTTTTGTGAAACAATTGATTCGTCATTATTTGGGTTTATATTCTCTGTCGAACTATTTGTGGCAGAACTCGAAACCGGAGAAACAATTTCTGGAGCGGAACCAGTGTTTGGGTCCAACACATGGACGGTCTGTTCATCATTGGTTTCATTGGGCGGCTCTTCATCCTCGAGATCATTATCATCACAGTTGTCGTCGTCTTCATCATTGAAGTGGAGGTGAGTGGAGTCGAAGAGAAGCATTCGTTCGCAGAAATGGTTCTTACAATAAATGCGTTTGTGGGACAAGAAGTTGGCCAAACTTCGGAACAAATTCGTACAGATTTTGCACTCATATATAATATTACACTCATTTAGTATTAGGTCTTTGACCTCAAGACTCGAGTCTTTAATACAATTCAATATTTGTCTGACATTTTTTACGCCCAAATTGATTGGTTCGCGGGTTAGCGAGTGATCCAAACCATCGCTTTCAATGCGTTCATCATTTGTGACGCCCTCCGCATTTGGAGCACCACTTGCACTGACTGTAGAACTGGCCTTTGAAATACCGGTTATCGATAATAATGACTTCGACGACTTCGAGGAATAGCTTGTCTTCAGTCCTGAATGTGATAAGGCTTTGGATGAGTGACTGCCGACAGATATTTTATTTGCATTTTTCTTATTTGTTTTCTTATTCTTTCCCATTCTGTGCGATAAATAAAAGCAATGAAAACAATTAATTAATAAATCGATTGATTTGACGTCAATTAAATTCAATGTTAATCAGCGACGCATTCATTGACCGCTTTATAGCATAAACGGCTCTACACTCAAAGCGAGAGCCCCTCTGAGCACATCTCAGTTTATCTCTACGTTCGGCCAATATTTCCGAACCAATTGTCATAAATTTTAGACATAAGATAACAAACTTTCAAATTACTTTAAAATTCGGTTAATTTTTAATCATTTAATTAGTGTTTAAAAGGAATTCACGGACACTATCCGAGTCAGGAATGGGAGTCGTCTGCAAGTGTTGGCCTCATTAGGACTACACTTGTGATTACCCAAACCTCAAGAGATTAGTTCAACGAAAGTTTGTTATCAGGAATGAAGACAAATCATACCTGAAATGAATGTTAATTAGGAAATTAAGATATTATCGATCATCTTATGCTTAATTGCTATTCATATACAATACGGACAATAAAATGCGAAAAATCTTTTTAGAGTTATTTTCACTCATAGATTGCGATACAATCGCTTTCAACTGATTTTCGTTCAAAACTCGACAAACAGTTCATTCATTGCATACAATGTTTACATCAAAAACTCGTTAAATTAATTTTGTTTTAATTTTGTTTAAATTCAGACATTTGTTTGTATTAAAACAATTATGAGTAATATAACATCAGTACCACATCCTGGAGCTCTTGTTAGCAAAAAGAAAAAGGCATTTATAGGTTTGTAACGAAATCTTTTAATTGATAATTGAAATCAATTGATATCTTAAATTAATTTCAATAATTTAATCAAAATATATAAAAATCTTTTGATTAATAGGTCTTCCGGCTCCGTTGGGTTATGTGGCCGGTGCTGGTAGAGGGTAAGTCTATATTGTCTTATATTCGTTAAATTTTAATTATTCTTTAATTTTAGTGCCACCGGTTTCACCACTCGGAGCGATATCGGTCCGGCCAGAGATGCCAGTGATGTTCCGTAAGTGGTCACAACTTTAATCCCTTTCAGACTAATTGTGTTTTTGTTATCAGTGATGACAGACACGCGCCGCCAAAACCAAAGATCGTTAAAAAAGATAAAAATGAAGACGAAGAGGAAGAAGAAGATCTCAATGACTCGAATTATGATGAGTTCAATGGTTACGGTGGAAGTCTCTTCAATAAAGATCCTTACGATAAGGACGACGAAGAGGCCGATCATATCTATGAATCAATTGATAAACGAATGGATGAAAAACGAAAGGATTATCGCGAAAACAAATTGAAGAGAGAGTTAGAGCGTTATCGTCAGGAAAGGCCTAAAATTCAACAGCAGTTCTCTGATCTGAAGCGAGACTTAGCCTCTGTTTCAGAGGATGAGTGGAAGACTATTCCAGAAGTGGGAGACGCCAGGAATAAGAAAATAAGGAATCCTCGCGCAGAAAAGTTTACACCCGTTCCTGACTCTATTCTGGCCCATAACTCATCGATTGGTTCAGGAGAAACCGTTGTCTCAATCGATCCAAGAACTGGACTCAAGACTCCAATGGCTGGAGGAACCAATACTGGGCTTATGACTCCGGGAGGGTTTGTGACGCCTGGAAATCTTGATTTGCGTAAAATAGGACAGGCTAGAAACACTCTTATGGACATCAAACTAAATCAGGCATCAGATTCCGTGAGCGGACAAACAGTGGTTGACCCCAAAGGATACTTAACAGACTTGCAGTCAATGATTCCAAGTCATGGCGCAGACATTAGGTTTGTTCTCGTCTTTGATTTCATTTAAAATAATCTAAAATTTATTTCTATAAAAGTGATATAAAAAAGGCGCGACTTTTGTTAAAGTCAGTGCGAGAGACCAATCCTAACCACTCCCCCGCTTGGATCGCTTCGGCCCGACTCGAGGAAGTGACCGGAAAACTACAAACGGCTCGAAATCTGGTTATGAAAGGCTGTGAAATGTGTCCGAATTCAGAGGACGTCTGGTTAGAAGCCTCACGACTTCAGCCCCAAGATTTGGCCAAATCAGTGATAGCACAGGCTGTTCGTCAAATCCCGTCTTCAGTTCGTCTTTGGATAAAAGCGTCCGAATTAGAGATAGAAGTGAAGGCAAAGAAAAAAATATTCAGAAAGGCTTTGGAACACATCCCTAATTCTGTCCGTCTTTGGAAAGAAGCCGTTGAACTCGAAGATCCAGAAGACGCCAGAATTCTATTAAGTCGTGCCGTCGAATGCTGTCCCACTAGTGTTGAGTTATGGCTCGCACTCGCAAGACTTGAGACATATGAAAACGCTCGAAGAGTACTGAATAAGGCTCGAGAGAACATACCCACAGACAGACAGATATGGATAACGGCAGCAAAACTAGAAGAAGCGCAGAATAACACAGCTATGGTTCAAAAAATCATTGATAGAGCCATCTCTTCACTGGCAGCCAATGGCGTTGAAATAAATCGCGAGCAATGGCTCAAAGACGCGATGGAGACAGAAAAGTCAGGGTCTGTGCAGACCTGTCAGGCAATTGTTAGCGCTGTTATCGGTTATGGCATCGATGACGAGGATAGGAAACATACCTGGCTTGAAGACGCTGAGAACTTTGCTAATCAAGAAGCATATGAGTGCGCCCGAGCCATATACTCGCACGCGATTAAGACATTCCCCAATAAAAAGTCCATTTGGTTGAGGGCCGCCTATTTTGAGAAAAATCACGGCACTCCTGATAGTCTTAAAAGACTTCTTCAATCAGCTGTTCAGAGCTGTCCGCAGGCAGAGGTCTTGTGGCTGATGGGGGCTAAGTCTGAATGGATGGCCGGTAATGTGCAGTCGGCGCGAGAGATATTATCCCTGGCCTTTAAAGCCAATCCAAACAGTGAAGAGATTTGGTTGGCGGCCGTCAAACTCGAGTCAGAAAATGAAGAATATGGAAGAGCTCGCAAACTATTATCCAAAGCCAGACAGAGTGCTCCCACTGCGAGGGTTGTCATGAAATCTGCGAAACTCGAGTGGCAATTGGGAGACCTGACTGCAGCCAAAGCCCTTCTCGAACAGGGGGTCAAAGAGTATCCTAATTATCCGAAACTCTGGATGATGTCCGGACAGATCGCTCAGCAGGAAGACAAAATGGATACGGCTCGGGAGGCCTTCCATAATGGATTGAAAAACAATCCGACGTCTGTTCCCCTTTGGATTTTATTGGCCCGACTCGAAGAAAACAACGGAGCTCTGATTAGAGCCCGTTCTGTCTTAGATAAGGCCAGACTTAGGAATCCTAAGTGTCAGGAGTTATGGTTGGAATCAATCAGAATGGAAATGAGAGCCGGAAATAAAGAAATAGCTATGCCTTTGATGGCAAAAGGTTTGTCCTTTTTATTAATCACTAATTTATTCATTAATTTAATGTCATTTTACTGAATAACAGCACTACAAGACTGTCCCCAAAGCGGTCTTCTTTGGTCTGAATCAATATTTATGGAAAACCGACCGCAAAGAAGGAGTAAAAGTGTGGACGCATTGAAAAGGTGTGAACACGACTCACACGTATTGCTCGCCTGTTCTCTACTCTTTTGGACCGAAAGGAAGTTAAATAAAGCGCGCGAATGGTTTAACCGCACCCTTAAAATTGAACCCGATTTGGGTGATTCCTGGGGTTACGCCTATAAGTTTGAATTACTTCACGGAACTCAGGTATCATATCATACCATATATTCTTAATAATTGTCTTCAAATTAATGGTATTTTGTTTTCAGGAACAACAGGAAGAACTCAAAAAGAGATGCGTTGCTGTAGAGCCCCGACACGGAGAGCACTGGTGTATCGTCGCTAAAGATGTTCGCAATTGGAGACTAAAAACAGAAGATATTTTGGAGCGAACCGCTGATGTGCTGCCCATTCCTACATAATTATAAGAACTGGGGTTTATCCCCAATAAAATGACACTAAATGTGGGACAACCTCTTTTGATGTCTTGTTAATGTCATTTGTCAGGGGTTGTGTCAATCTTCGGAGTAAAGCCGTTTTGTGTTTTTCGTTCAAGACTTGAGAGGAATTCTCACAATTTATTATTATTTCGTAAATTTATTTTCAATTCATTTGACTTTCATTTCATTAAATACAAGTTTTTTCAAAAATAAAAATCAATTTTAAAATAAAATGAAATTAATTTTCGAAAATATTTTTTAGAAGAATTTGTATAAAAATAAGTTATAAATATGTGATTAAAATCTTATATAATGTGTTAAAAGTTAGTCTATTTTATCAAAATTTAAGAAAAGTTTAAATTATTTAACAAAACTTATTTGTAATTAAGTCCACAAACGGATTGCAAAATATGGAGTAATTATAGCAGTGATTAAAGTCGACAATAAGTTAACCGAATGATTGCCCATAAGATCGGCTCCACTGATGTGCACAACATTTTCGCCGCTATATTCTACAACTTTTCCTGTTCTAGTGTTAAGACCAGAGTATTGAAGGGTTGCTCCTAATAGTGAATCAATTATTGAACCAAAAAAGCCTCCGAATAGACCAACAATTAGGAGAGGCATCAATTGAGGAGGACTTGAGTTAAAGTCTTCAGAATTGGCGAAAACTAAAACTCCAACGAAAAAAGCAAAGCCTACAACCAGTCCTCCCAAAGCACTCACTAAGAGTCCAACGAAGGAAACGCCTCCATTTGTACCTCTTGGGACTCGACTGAGGGATGTAATCAAAATGGGATCACTTTTGCCGATAACAGAACCAAATTCTGAAGCCCAGGTATCGCCGTTCGCGCAACTGATGGCTCCCAAAACACTTATAGCAAACCATGAAATGTTGTATTGACTGATGAAATCAATTGGGACTTCTCTGCAGCCGCTTTCCATCAAATAACATAAGGATAACTGCGCGGCAACGCCTCCATTGGAGACCACTTGAATCCAATTTCGTTGACCGCCTTCGAGGAAATGTTCTTCTAATTCATGCTTTAAATAACTTTTATATTTCGTGGCTTTCGATGACGTTATGAAAAACGTTAGAAGAGATACCGCGAAACAGTAATTACTTAGAGTTAAGATAAATCCAATGATTAGAGCGAAACAAAGTCCACTAAAATTTAAACTTCTTCTCTCATATCCGTAAACTCCCACCAAAAATGGTAACGAAAGCGAGAAAAACCATCGCAACGGAGTCGGGTTTAATGTCTTCGGTGAGTAAATCACAGTTAAAAACCAAAGTAATACAGATATCGGCAAAAATATCGACAGAAAGTGGACTAATTTCATATCTGACACTCGATTATAATATAAATCAATTAAATAAATTGAGTGAAACTCTTAAATAGAAACACAAAATAAGTTAGTTTTGAGTGCATTTAATTTGATCGATAGCTCCTCATTGAGTCAACAAAATTATATTAACTCTTATTTATAGTAATATTCATATATAATGAGAAAAACAGCTAAATATCACTTAATTATTCATTTCTAGGAAATTAAAGAAAGATCAAAGTACAAGATCCATAACAAGCAAGTTTAACTTTATAACTCAACTCAAAATTTTTGCAAGTTGCAAACGTGAGTTTGTTTATAAAACTTGAAGGTCAACACTCAAACTCCACCTTTAACTATGGTTTTATAGAAATTCTATATTTTTATTGAGTTTGAAAAAAGAATAAAAAAATCTGAAATATTGTACTTTTGTATTGAAATGAATAAATGATGTGAAGCCTAGTGACTGAAAGGCGTTTTGTTTGTCGTTTTGAGCCAATGAGGCGACACTTTTGAAGGGTTTGGCGTCCAATCAAAGCATAATTCAAACGGTTTTATTCGTTTCAGACATTTCTCTTTGTTTACCACAAATTCATATTTCATTTAACCATTGATTCGTTTTATTCATTGTTTTCATCAATTGATTTCATTAATTCATTCATCAATTCATTCTTCATCAAAGAATTACTGATTCTATTTACTTTTGATTCAAAGTGAGGGTAAGTCTAAAAACATTTCTAAATAAAAGTTTAAACAAAAAAATTTTATAAAAAGAGATTCAATTTATTTGAACTGAAATGTCTTTAATCCCAAATCGTATGTCAAAAGTGATTATAATTTTGGCCAAAAGTACTCTTTTGAGAGTTAATTGTATTCAGATATGATTCACATCCTATTTGTCTTATTTTTTGATAAATTGCAATATTAATAGAAAGTTGATTCAACTTAGTTTGAACTTGTCAACTTAGTCAACATTTAATGTTAAAACCCCTCCTTTTGCTTATTTTATTTAATGTTTTATTATTTATTAAATATTTAATAATTATTTAAAACTATGTGTTTATATGCATCAGTTGTGGAACGATGTTATTCACGAAAACTTGTTTTGATTTGAAGGCTAATCTATAATTGTTTTCTATCGGTTATACATTAAACCCCTATTAAGACAATTAAAACACTGAATGAGTCATAAATTAGGAATTGTTTATACTTTTGCTCAAAAAAATGATGAATTAATGTGAAGGACGACAACCATATGACTGAATGCCTTTTGATGTCTCACTTTCTCTGAGTTTTTATTTGTTTTTAAACTTTTGTCTGAAAACTGTTTTCATTTCAAACGAATTAAGAATTAAAATATGATTTCTTTAGAATTGGATTTAATCGAAAAAATGGCAGAAAAGCCAAAAGACACCAAAAATGAGACCCAAAATGATGCGAAGAAAGGGGAAGAACCTGTCACTGCTTCTGACCAGAAAACCGAAGAGAAGAGTCCACCGAATCCTATTCGCGAACAACAGAAGAGAGCGTCAATCGCTTCCGTGACTTGCGTTGTCTTCATAGCTATCCTTTCGTTCATCCTTTTTGATGATCAGTACCTGAATCTGAATTTGATTCCAAACTCGTCTTCGATTCAGATCTCTTCGTATTGGCATAAACTCGAGTTCGTTGTCTGCTATCAAACGATTGGCATTTCTTGGATTCTCTTTAATATGTTTTACGTGATCTCAAAGAGATGTAACTCCTCTGCCATCGATCCGACGGACTCAGAGGCAGAAAAGGATTTATTGGTCGCAAAGAATATAATGCAGAACTCGATCGAACAGTTCCTGATGTCTGCGTTCGCACAAATCATTTCAATCAGTTTTATCGACAAAATTATTCTGATTAAAGTGATTCCTCTCATTAATCTTCTGTTTCTAATCGGAAGAATCACTTTCTTCTTTGGTTATCCCAAGTATCGCACCTTTGGTTTTATGTGTTCTGCGGTTCCGAATACTCTTCTGATTAACTATAATCTCATTAAATTCATTCAAAGTTTGTTTTTCTAATTAAATAATACTTTAAATCATTTATTCACTCATTTATTGGATAACATTAACACAAAACTCATATAATTGTCATTTATTTATAATCATTATATAAATCGTCAATAATTGTCACAAAAATATATATATTTGTTTAGATTTTGATTTTAATTAATATTTAATATAATATAGTATTTCTCAGAAATTTATTAAACAAAGCAATAATCGCTTCAATAAAACACTTTTATTGATATATTTATCGATTAATTTCAATTGATTTCAATATATTTAACAAAAATTGAAAGTTTAATAACAAAGTGATTGAAATTAAGTAAATTCGTTCCGATTTTGAGAGTTTGCCGTCGATTGAGATTTTGCTCAGAAAACAGAATCCAAATGAGAGGACCATAAGGATCAACGGCACTACCTTTTCATTGTTTCTCTTTATATACGGTATAATTGTTTCAATTAATAGACTTATTATTAGACAAAATAGCAAAACAATTAACAATAGGGACGGTATATACGTTAGTCTAAATGCTATTTGTGGCC
Source organism: Minunthozetes semirufus (assembly GCA_034699985.1). Taxonomy (NCBI): domain Eukaryota; kingdom Metazoa; phylum Arthropoda; class Arachnida; order Sarcoptiformes; family Punctoribatidae; genus Minunthozetes; species Minunthozetes semirufus. The sequence goes on from JAQIXD010001382.1 coordinate 12,881, forward strand.
AAAACAGGCCGAACCAGATTCTTCTCATAACCAATTGTTTGCACCAAATCTGAGCGGAAAATATTAATTATAACGGATGTACCAGAAGGACAACACTCTCAACAAATTCAATAATTTGGATCATTTGTCACAATTAAATGTCAGATAATAATAATAGGAAACAAAATAATGTGTTTGAGAGTAGTTTAAGAGCAGTTTCAGAGCAAATCACATAACTATTAAACTTATTTACAGTTCATTTCAACCCATTATTCAGATCTCATTAAATGTTTTTTTATATTCATTTCATAATTAATATGTAATTCAATATTATGTATGAAATGAGCAGAATATAAGACATAACTTCAGGTAACTATAGTTCCAGATATCAAATATTTTATCAATTATTTAAACTCTAATAATAAGTTAAACACAAAATAGTTATCACAAAACAAACAAATTATTTAATTATAAAACAATTTTCACACTTTTATACAATTTTATGATTAATTTGAGACACTTTTTAACGATTAAAACATTTAAATAGTTTTTAAAAAATACTTCAAATAATACTTGAATTAAACGAAATTACAAGAGATTCGGTTTATGGGGACAGCCTTTAGTAAGAATTTCAATCTGTCCCTCAGAATCGACGAGAAGGTCGTCTTCGACTCTCATTCCAATGCCTTTGAATTCTGGTTTAATTATATGGCTTTTATGGAAGTAAAGGCCCGGCTCTACAGTAAAACAATGGCCTGGCCTTAGACGGGTGTTCCGCGATATTGTTGGACAGTCGTGTATATCCAGACCTAAACATTAAAATAGTTTTATATTGAATTCAAAAGTAATAGAAAATAAATATTAACCCAAATAATGAGAGACGTGATGAGGACAGAACCGAAAGGCAAGGGCTGACGCTTCTTGTGGTGAGACTGTTATGTCTAATACTTTAAACTCAATCAGAACTTTAGCCAATAAACTGCACTGAAGTCTGAAGAGGAGGTCGAGTGTCATCATTGGGTCGGCTGAGAGGGCAGAGATCAGGTCTGATTGCACTTCACAGAGGGCTTCGTATAACTCTTGACGAAGTGCTTGAGAGCCGAAATTGCCGTTTATTGGGAACGTTCTCGTTATATCACTATTATATCCGTCCACATCTTCACAGCCGGCATCCATTAGAACCCAATCGTGAGCCGAACAGAACTGGTCGTTAGCGCCGTAATGAATAACTGTTGAGCGCTCACCAGAACCGCAAACTGTTGGAAACCCTATATTTCGGGCGCCATTCATACGACACTCGAACTCATATTTGGCTGCGATTTGCGATTCGTTTATGAGATTGTCTTCAGACAAAGCTTTAGTCCAAACCATTGTTTTAAACATAGCGTCGGATCCCATCCGACAAACTCTTCGCATAGCATTGCCTTCAGATTCCGATTTAATTACTCTCAACTGATCCAAAAGTGGCGACACTTTATGCAGAGTTAAGTTTGTGTTGAGATTCAAGTGATTACTCAATTGAGCGCTTAGTTTATCACAACTGTCCTTATTATTTGCCGATTGATTGCCATTTGTCTGTCCATTACTTAAACCCGATTTAGAGATAAAGACTTGTCTGCAATCGATCTCTGAGTCAACCAATTCTTTTAATTTTGAAATATCCCTCAAATCATCACAAATACTGTTCACCCAAAATGAATGTTCTCTAATGTCGTTCCCCTCCCATAACTCCTGATGCGAGTCTAGAAAGGGTGCGAAAAGAATTGATTGAAACGGTTCCCCATTACCACCCATTAGTACCAAAACACAATCCGAAGACTGATTGCCCGCAAAACCCGTTAAATAAATGAAATCTGAGTTTTGTTTGAAATGAGTGGACGGGATCTTCGTGTCGGCCAACAGTTGACGACTGGAACCACTTATCAAAATGAGGTTCGGTTTGTGGCCACTCATCTGTTGTCGACTCTTATCTATGAGTTTCATTAAATTCCGCTGTCGTTCCCGAATCTCTTCGCTACCAATCAATGAACTTATAACAGGTATTGGCGAACATTCTGGTAACTGATGGTTCTTCTCTTCTGATGAGTTTAACTTCACTTCAGTTTTTATTTCATGAGATAATTGTGTGAAAGAGTTGGACGAAAGGAACTGTTTTGGGATAATATTATTTGATTTCTCTAATAATAATCTGAACCGAAACAAGTTATTCATAATTGGAGTGAAAATATTGGACGAAATGAGTTAACACTTGTAATAAGAGATGATTCGATCAAATGATTACTCAAATTAAAGACAAATTAAAGTCAAATCAATTCAATTGATTGCAAAACAAGTTTTCTGCTGACAGACTGTCTCTGAGGGACCGTTCATTAGTTGCAAACCTTAAGCCTCACAAAACAGAATATTCTTGTAATCAAATCATTTGATTTCTTATTATACAGGGTGTTGCAAAAAGAAACGCGTTAATATTGCGGGGTTTAGCATATCCTACTTGGCCGAGCCAGGCGGAG
>JAQIXD010001383.1:0-15357 GCA_034699985.1 Minunthozetes semirufus
AATTTAGTGATATCTCCTTCAATAAAAGGCGCGACTAAAACGGGTGCTATTAGTAGACCAATTGAGTAAAATGATTTTGTCAGATACATGAGGGCCGAGTAATTTTTGGGCCACATTTCAATCATCCAGAGAGTGGAACCGCACTCGAGGACAGCCCAACCCATGTTTATTAGAAATGCACATAAAAAGAGTGACCAAACCGATGAGACCAAAGGTATGAGGGGTGTGCAGAACATTGAGATTACTGTTAGTGCTATGAATACAATCTGTCGGTTGAGATATTTGAGCGAAAATCCCACTGTTGGGCAAAAGTTGTTAAATTGTAACTTCGCTCACATTTTGCCTTAATTTTGGTAATAAATTGAAATAATAATTATTACGAAAAGATCCGAATAGATATCCGATTGACATAAAAAGATAAACGAACGAAATGGTTGCAATTGTGGTCTTCAACTGATAAGAGAGGTCAACCAATGAAGAGGAAACCATACCCATCAAAACTAAAGACTATTTTTTAATGAATGTCTGATTAAATGATGAAAATTAGATATTTATCAATTGATTTACATTACTCATTCTTCCGACAATTATAATGAATGTGTAAACATAATTTGACCATGGCTGTGAACATCCCTCCATAATTAATAAAGATTTACCAATAATTTCAAGAAAATAATCATTAATTGAATGCTTAAACAAAAAACTTTGAATGAACTATGAAGAACAATTAGTTTAACGTTATTATGGAAAATTTTTATAAACAAAGTAATTTTACAAATGAGTTGTCAATCAAAGAGGGAATGCCCAAACATAATTAGAAAACCTTGGGTATACTAGCACCTGAAACAAATCAAATTAAACATTTAATTAAAATTCATTTAATGCAAGAACTCTTGAAAATTATTATTAATTGGATTTAATTAATAAAAATACAAATAAAGTTAAGGCAGAGCATAAAATCCATAGGGTTAGTTCGAAATGTAATAAAGAGCTAGGATATTTTTCAATAAACGGACCAATTAGAAATGGAAATGTTAGTGTCAGTGCGTCGTCTGGGATTACGAGTAGGGCCGCAAACGTTTCATTTAATTTAACGTATTTTTCAGCCAAAATTACGAATGAAGAGTAAAGGGATGATAAGGCGTATCCTTTAATCAAAATGATTGACAAACACAAGTTGAAAACAATCTTACAAATATTTTAATTAATCCCTTACCAAGAATCGGGTTTGCGATCCAAGTGATTGTCTCTGATGTCTCTCCAAAATAGAGTAATATTTGAGCGAAAAATCCTAAAATCAAATGAAAGACAATCATTGAGTCGACACTCAGTTTCATTGACTCGAATACGGCGACCACCAGTCCAATAGACATTGAAGCGGACACCACTGACATTATATAAGAGGCTTTAACCGCTGAAATACCCATTGAGGAAAATTGGTAAAATGTGGGACCAAATCCCAAATGAGCTTTAAATAGGCCGCTCACAAAACAAGATGAAATACACAACAATATAATCAATAAAATTCTTAATTGAGATGATTTGATAAGTATTGGATTTTCGGATGAGCTTTCTTCAATTGTCTTATAATTTTCTTCCTCCTTCTTATACTTTTTAATGAAATACATGATGAATAGAACCGTAGGAACTACATAATATAAAAATGGTATATTTAACTAATCATTTCAAAATGAACTAGTTCAATTACTTACTGATAGCGATAATAGCACCGGCAATAGAGAATGGAATAACTAGTTTCGGAGTTCTGTCTATCGAATAATTTATTGAATTTCTTGTCGTTTGATTGAGTGAAGACAAATCGGGTCTGAATTTAGTGACGTCCCCTTCAATAAAAGGAGAGACTAAAACCGGTGATATTAGCATACCGATTGAGTAAAATGATTTTGTCAGATACATTAGGGTGGAGTAATTTTTGGGCCACATTTCAATCAACCAGAGAGTGGAACCACACTCGAGGACAGCCCAACCCATGTTTATCAGAAATGCGCATAAAAATAGTGACCAAACCGATGAGACCAAAGGTATGACCGGTGTGCACAACATTGAGATAATCATCAGTGCTATGAATACAATCTGTCGGTTGAGATATTTGAGTGAAAGTCCCACTGTTGGGCAAAAGGGGTTAAAATGATTTTCCTTTTTAACAAACTCATATTAAATGCATATAAAATAAATGGCATTTTGCTTTAATCATGATAATAAATTGAAATAATTATAATTACTAAGAGATCCCAATAGATATCCGATTGACATAAAAAGATAAACGAATGATATGGTAGCGATTGTTGTCTTCAGCTGATAAGACAGGTCAACCAATGAAGGGGAAACCATACCCACCAGGAATGACTGATTTGTTAATGAATGTCAAATTAAATAATAAAAATTCGATATTTATCAATGAACTTACATTGCTCATACTCCCAACAAATATAATGAATGTGTAAATATAATTTGACCATGAACATGCCTTCATTCTTAATCAAGATTTGCCAACAATTCTGAAAATAATCAATAAATTAAAGCTTAAACGAAACCCTTTTATGAAATCCAATTAGTTTTATGAGTTTATGGAAAATTATTTTTAAACAAAGTAATTTAACAAATGATTTATCAATCAAATATGAATGCCCAACGATTATTAGAAGACCTTGGGTATACTCGCTTCTGAAACAAATCAAACATTTCATTAAAACACATTTAATGCAAAAATTTTCATATCTTTTGAACTTTTATTTTACAAACATTTGTGACAAAAATAAACTCATTTTATAATAAAAATATAAATTAATAATAATTAATGACTTTTATTGACGTTTTTAATGAAGATAAATGAGATGAAAATAGTGACCGTCGCTATAAACCAGCATGTCAATTCGAAATGCAGCAAAAATTGTGGGGTTTCCTCGATAACCGGTCCGATTAATAGAGGAAATGTCATTTTCAGTGCCTCGTCAGTGAATATGAGAAAAGCCGTTAACTTTTCATTCAACTTAAGGTACTTTTCAGCCAATAGTATGTAAGACGTATACAAAGATGAATAAATGAACCCTGAATTTTGAAATAACACCAAGGATTAGCTGATAATCAAGGATAATTTGTATTTTACCAAAAGCAATGTTCGCAATCCATATGACCGGCTCTGATGTCTCTCCAAAGTAGAGTAAAATTTGTGCGAAAAACCCAATAATCAAATGAAAGACAATAATTGAATCGACGCTCAGTTTCATAGACTCAAAGATCGCGAATATTCTTCCGAAGAATTGAAAGGCTGATACAACTGATAGTATGTGCGCTGCCTTTGTTGCTGATATGCCCATGGGCAATAATTGATAATAAGTAGGGCCAAAAGATACATGAGCCATTGTGAACCCGTTTCGAAAGCATGATGAAAAACAAATCAAGGACATCACAATTATTCTAATGCTAGGTGATTTAATAATGCCATTCTTAGCAGTTTCATCTTCCATTTTCTGGTGAACTATCACATCTTTTCGATACTTTTCAACGAAATACATGATAAACAAAGTGATAGGAACTATAGAATAGATAATAATGATAAGATTTTCGAAAATGAACAAGATAAATCTACTTACTGAATGAGATTATAGCACCGGCTATAGTGTAAGGAATGATTAGGTTCGGACGTCTGTCTACCGAAAAATTAATGGCGTTTCGGGTGGTTTTGTTCAGCGATGACATGTCGGGACTTAATTTAGTGACATCGCCCACGATAAAAGGGCCGACTAGTATGGGTGCGATCAATAGACCAAGCGAATAGAATGATTTGAACAGGAACAATAGCTGTTGATAGTATTTGGGCCACATCTCAATCATCCAAAGAGTGGATCCGCACTCCAGGAAAGAGTTGACCAGATTTATGATGAATACACACACGAAGAGATGCCTAACAGTCGAGACAAATGGTATGAGTGGAGTGCAGGCCATTGCCATTGAGGTTATTATTATGAAAACTATCTGTCTGTTGAGGTATTTTAGTGAGATTCCCACTATGGAAAAATCAAACCCAGGTTTACTTTTAATAATCAATTACCAATTGAATGGTATTTACAAATAGAGCCCACAATGAAGCCGAAGGACATGAAGATATTGACGAATGAAATGGTGGCGATTGAAGTCTTCAACTGATAAGACAGGTCCACCAGTGATGATGAAACCATACCCATCAGGAATGACTAAATAGATAATAAAGATTTCAGCTCACCATGCTCAAAATAATTATTTTCACTCACATTACTCAAACTTCCGATAATTATGGTAAACGTGTAGACATATTTAGACCAGGAGTGCTTCACCACAGTTTGTGAGACCATAATTAAATACCAGTTTAACTGATACTGATACTTTATAATAAATATTTTGAGCCTTAATTACAGAATAATTATATTCCGACTTATATTTTGTAGTAAAATATGAGCAAAAACAAGTGAGCTGTCACTCAAGTTTGAAGTTTTTGTCTCTGGTATTAAAGGCTGACAAAGGAGTTAATAAAGAGTTAATCAGTACTTTCTTTTGGTCAGGAATTCCCACCAAATGTTTACTTATGATAAGTAGTATTAAATACTGACCATTAAATGTAAATAACTCTTCTATCAGTTCACTCTCCCTTTGCTGACCTCTTTAAGTCGATATTAATCTTTAATTGGTATTTCCCCTCTTATAATAAGACTTTGGACCAGGGTTTGCCAGGGAGGCACACGCTGGAAGAAATGCCAAGAATTGAATTATCATTAAAACTTTTTAGTCATTTGATGCTTAACATTAGGTCTATGGTAACCAGTTGTAACTTGCTTATTTTTTATCATTTCTCACCATGTCACATTTGAAATATCGGGAACCCTTGGTTAACCCTGATTTATAATCATCTATTTAAAGCTGATAAAACTCAGTTCAAATTAAGTGAAAAATTTCCATAAGTTTGGGAAAAGACTTTTGAGAACCTTCAGGAGGACCTTCTCTTTCTTATGGCTTCATGTGGCCAATGATCAGTGATCATGGTCAATTTTGCAAGATCTTAATGTAGTGGACTGATAATTATCATGTTTAATTACAGGTATATAAACAGCAATATTTGTTTTATTGATAAATAATTTTAAAATTGAGTTAAATGTGATTTTATTCACTAATATTCGAGTGATTTCTCAATTAAAACAATTTTAATAATAATTAATCGAAAAATAACTTAAATTACAATCAATTGAATGAAAAAATATTTGATATGAGTTTTGAGGCAACAGTTCAATGGTTTAATGAAAAGCAGAAAATTGTGGAAAAAATAGTTATCTTTTTGTTTTGAATTAATTGAATTCAAAACTAAATTAATTGAAAATCAAATCAAAAGTTTATTTCAATAAATAAAATGATATTTAGTTTCGGTTTTTATTGCACTTAAAAGTCGTTATTATTATTAATATTATTTGCGGAGAGTTTGGGCCAACGATTGTGGTCTGTGCTGAGGGACAGTCCGGTGAAACCCATTTGTGTGAGAGAGCACTGATGCCAACGCTGTTCCGCTTCGCCACCAAAACTAGTCAGCGCTTTGCGGGCCTCTTCCCGGACCCGGTGTTCGGCGTCTTCGGTCGACACATACAGAAGTTCGTCGATCGCCTGTAAGGCCTGAATGTGCGCCAAACCATTACAAGAGGCCCGACGGGTGGTCACGGAGTTTGACTCCAAACCCGACAGCAAATGAGTCAAAATCTATTCAATTGAAAAGTTATGTAAAAATTAGATTAAAATCAATGAAAAACTATTGACTATTAGGGGAATCAAAATATAAGTCCGCCTTTCAGTGGGAAATCATTGGCTTTTAAAATCAAATTATATTAATTTCATATCAAAGAACAGCCTATTCTATTGGACAGCCTATTGAGAGCCCAAAAAGACTGACAAAAGCTAAACCTGATTGAAATAGAGGCTAAAAAGCCGTTAATTTGAGCTTAAAATCAGTTATTTTGTTGAATAACTTAATACAGAAAATGTTTTCGATTGAATTGAAAGCTATTTTGCGAAAAATCAATTCAGAAAAAAAACGGAATGAAAGAACTCTGAGAACAATTGCGGTGACATTTGTGGCGGTATTTGAGTCACACATGAGTTGAGTTCAAACGCGAATACAATAGGATTTTGAGTCAAAAAAAAATCAAATCTTTTGAACGAAAAAAACAATTTATTCATCAAAAGCTTACTTCAGTTTCGTTGTCGTCTGTCATGATTTTGAGCCACTGTTTGGCAACGGTTGACATATGGGGGTCGGCGCCTATCATAGCCCGGACCGCAGCCCACGTGACCTCGTGAGGGCTCCACTCGCGGGCAATAAATCGGGACAAATATGTCTCAAAAGTAGTCAAATCTTTGGCTCTAATGACTCGACTGACGTCTAAACTGACTTTTAGGACATCAGTTATGGAAACACTTGACTCGAACCGACCCCAGAAGGCCCGGACGTGAAGTAGTGTCACGTAATCACATTCGGAGATCTTTGCGGACATCCATTCGCTGGAATCGCTTATTATGTCTTCGTTTGACTCGTGATTATGCATAAGAATGTTGAGTGCGTCGGCACAGGCTCTCCAGTTCAGGACAATCACATCCCGTTTGAGGCCAGAGGTCAACAGACCCCAGAACTCCTTCACGCGGGGGTCAGAGCCCAAGAAGTCTTCATAAGAGTTGCCATAGTTTTTGGCCAACTCTTGGAGTGCGAACGCGTCGTCTTTCAGTCGATTTAAGGCATCCTTTTCTCTGGCCTTAAGAACCCATTGACCGCAATGAGACAATTGGATTATGGCGTCCCTCGTATGGCTCAGAACACAGGCCTCCCATTGACTCGAGAGAGGGATTGGACTTGAATTACGTGATATCACAGACTAGTATTGGAATCAAAAAACAGTGTTTTAGTCAAAAATATGTTAAAAATTCCATTAAATAGAGTGAAAAATAACGCAAAATAGGGTTAAAATCATTACATTTTCCCCCCATTATGGAAGAAATTATGGGTTATTTCAGTAATTGATGTCTAATTCAATGAATTTATTGATTTTTTATGATTTAATGCAAAACAAGTGATATTCCGAAAGAAATAGAAATGAAAATCGATTTATGATTTATTTTATGCAATCATTTCATACTCTCAGAGGTGTCTATCGGGTGGGAAAGGCATGTGATCTGCCTTTTAATAGCATTTTTGATCATTTGAGTGGAAATATCAATAGTTTTGCCATTAATTTTGCATTCAATCGGTGAACCAAATTGAATATTACGAAATACCTCGAGTGCTATCATAGTTATCGCGGTATTTATGGTAATTACTTTTGAATTTAGCCATTAAATGCTCAAAATAAGTAATTTGTAAAAAGTAACATGATAAAAATCTTGAAAATCATGTTTAAAAAGAGCTGTATATCTGATGGAGAGTTATTTCTAGTAATTTATGCCATTACTGCTATCCTTTCCTATTTCCTGCACCCGTTGGCCATCACTGACAAAGAACAGGTGATATCTAATGAAACGCTAATTCATTGGTATTTTCGACATATTTTTCGAGAAAAGGATTTGAAAGGACTCGAAGGCAACGGAAAAACACTTTTTATGCCAACATTTGTGACATTAATTAATATATTAGTGAAACAAACGACGAATGACTCAAACCTTGACTTCAAATGAGTTTTCAAAACACAAAACAAATGATTTGTGGAAATGAGTCGAAAGTAATACTCATTTTTGGCCAATAATTCACAGAAAGTAAAGAAAAAGATTAAAATCCGAAGAAATTTACATTATTTTGGTCTTCGGTGTCGTCTAAGAACCCGAACTCAGCCAACGCGGCGTCGATGTCCTCGTTGTCGGAACTGTAGTCTGACTGTGCGGTCGTCTCTTTGGTCAGTAGTTTCCAGAGGCGGCTGACGGCGCCTACCATTGGCATCAGCTCTTCGTACTGGCCCTGGAAGTCCTCCAGAGCCGCCATAAGCTGCGAAATAGTCTCGACTGTTGTCTCGCGGGACGACAGACGAGACACAGACCGCGAGACAGAGTCTGTGCTCTCAATTGACGACTCCGTCATAATTAATGGCAAACCATTTGTCTTCGAATTAATTATATTATTATTACTAGAGTTTGAGTGACTGTTGAAGTATGTGCTGATAGCGGGCGTCCACTGAGTCCTGACCTTCAGCTTAAGACTGCCCGAACTGTTGGCCATTAGTGAGAGTAGTTGTGTTCGGGAACGCATCAGTTCCCGGGTCTCGATATGTGTGACCCCAAGAGTTACGTATCGTTTAGTCCAACCGGTCTTCACTTCCCTGACCCGAATGGTTATGGGCTCCAGAAGGGAGGCTTGCAGTTGGAAATCCTGTTGTTCCCACTCTCGTTGGCCATCCCTACCGATCCGGACCCGAACGACACGCCGTTGGCGGCCGTGCCTAAACTCGATCTCGTACTGATCGCGCGGACAGATTCGAGCCCAGCCTTCAATCTCTTCGACTTTTAAGTTAAAAAACCCTAAAAATGGCAAAAATCGGTTCAAATTAAAGACATTTTCCATAATTTTTAGCTTATTTTTAGCATATTTTTCCAGTAATTGAGAAATCGATTACAACTCTTAATCAATGGGTGTGGAGCGGGAGGTGTAGTCCGCAAATTAATGACTCGTAATGAGCCCTCAAAGCGGAGCACAAGAAGCGTTGATACCATGACTTTTACGGCATATTTAGTGTTATTCTGAGCGGAAAATACTTGTCTTTAGAGCTGATAGCGAACGCACAGAATCGGTGGAAAACCAGTTAATCGTTAATTGATATTAATTACTAACGAAAGGAGTCTTTCTTCTGTTTTTGGGTGTCTGTGCGTTCGAGGAGGAGGTCCTCCTAAACAGGACTGTCTTCGCCAGTAATGATAGGAATGTGTTTTTTCTTTTGTTTTTATGACTAAAAACTCAATTAACGGTTCAATGGTTTAGAAAATTGAATTTCAAAGTATATTCGCCTAAAAATGGATGAGTGGAGAGGGTTTTTGTGCTGTGCTCTCGACAAACAATCGCACCGACACATCAACGCCACTCAAAATCAAAAGATTGAAAAAAGTCACCGAAAGAACTATTCTTAAGACAATTGCCTGAAAGGATTGGTTCGGAAAAAAGTGTCGACAAAATGATTGGAAAACAATTTTAGGCAAAAGTTTTGGGAAATTCCTTTGAATTCACTCTTTTTTGGGCAAAAAATTGGGTAAAAGTTATTCCGAAAAACTGATTAAAAATCGATTTCAAAAAAACGCTTTTCTATGCCTGAGATCTCGAAGAATGGAAATAAGAGTTACCTATCATTAGTTCCAATTGTTTCTCAATACCGATGAGAGTCCGAGAGTTTTCCTTCCATTCCGTGTCGCAGTCCCTCGACTTTGATATCCTCATCATTTTGATTAAGGCCTCCCTTAGCCTCAGATGTGTTTCGTACTCATCTCTCAAATGCCTGATTCGGGACAACTGCTGCCGGAGTGACTCCTTGTGATTGACGGACAGTAAGTACTGGTCTTGTGCTGAGTCGTCGGACTTCCAACTGTTCACTGATTTGCTTAAATTGATGTCACTTTCAATACTAGAAATGCATTCACTGTTAGAAACGAAACACAAAAAGAGGTGAAAATTATTGATTAAAATTCACTGAAAGAAAGTTTCTCTAATCCTATGAAATATCAGTTGTTTTTCTAAATACCGTATTTCCACTCATTTTAATCAATCAATCAGTGATAGGAAAGTAGGAATTCATTGATATGTTGTCTAAAAACGAACTTTAAAGTGGTTTTGGGGGATTTTCTGCTTTTATCATGCTCATTCTTCTGATAATTTAAATTGATTTTGACGTAAAATACGATATTTATTGAGAAACAGATGGATTAGTGGGTGAAGAGGCAGCCAATAGATAGCGAAAAGGTCTGATAGATAAGACATTTCTCAATTAAATGTTATTTCTGATGACTTAATAGTTAAATCGCTCGGAATTCAAGAAATGTCAATTAAATAATTTAGTATCCAAGTTAACTAGGTTAGTTGGAGAAATCCTCAGGAAAAAAGGCGCGTTTGAAAGTTGATTGATAAGATAGGGCTTCAATTAAATTCCCGATTAATTCAGCGCTCATCTGACGGAAATTAGCGAGCAAAAACAAAAAATAAACCTGTTCGTTTTACGTCAATGGAACGTATAGTGCAATTTATTCGAGGAAATCGTAACTAATAAATCATCGCTCGATTAAAAATAGCCAATTTGTTGATGGATTAAAACATGGGTTAATTTACAGATCGTTACAAATAGGGTCAGTTTAACGACAAATTGGTTACAAATTGCCGGATAATTGGCTTAAAATATGCGCATAGCTTGTGGTCTGTCCTTTGGACAGCCTGTGGGGGAGGAATTCAATTCACTTCCTAATCCATTACGTACTGATTGACTAAACCAGTAATTGATTGAAATCAAGAAAAGAAGTGTTGTTTTGAAAACAGAAATAAAAGTCAATTAAAAGTATCAGAAATTTCAGGAAAAATACCGAAAATTATTAGAAAACTGTATTAAAAGTCTGTTTTTCGTGTCTTTTGTTTAAAGAGTAATAAAAAGCAAAAGTTTTTTCGTAATTAGTTTTTAGTCTTAAAAAGAGTTTATAAATGTTTTAATCAATTGAATGGTTATTGTCTTCGACGGTATTATCAGATAAAGAGAGGGGAAAGGGATGGGAGGAAGGGCTGAGCCTTAGGGAGAGGACTGATCAACAGGTGGTCTATACCTGAGCCCACGTTCGCAGTGATCGACAATGTCTTTGAATTGATGGCAATGAATGATATCATTCTTGGATGTGATCGACGGTAACGCAGTCCTGGAGAGTGAGCCCGAAGAGGACGACCCGACAGACGATTGGGACGACCAGTCGTTGTGTCGATTCATTGTCGACGAGTGCGACGACTGAGGGCTGAAAGACATGTCTCTATTGAAAGACAATTATCTCTTCTAATCAAACGGCTCTTCCTCTGGAGTAGAGCCTTATCTAAGGCACAGTCTATTGTTAGGCACAGAATAAGAGCACAGTTGTAGTCGTTATCAATGGAAGTGTTGTCACAAAACAAATACAACAAACAATTTATTGAAATAAATATCAAAACAAATATTTTTGAGTCAATTATTTACACATTATTTTTCACTCAAAGAAAAAAAAGCATTACTTTTATATCAAAGACTTATTTCACACAAAAATGGAGTGATTTTTGTTATAAAACAATATTTAAATCATTTTTAGACTTAATTTCACTTCAATTGAGTAATGATTTTAAATAATAATAACGAAAATAATTAATTAAATTCATTGAGTCTTTGCTTTCATTTGTTTTCGTAAGGAATGTATGTTTGAATGTGTCGTTAGGTTTTCACTGTCTATTGAGCTCTGGCTGTGTTGGGCTGAGCGCATGTGCAGTGGTGTGCAACCAGTGATGCGCAGCCTCTACTCCCCCGGATGTGAGCTTTTGGCCGAGCTTTTTCAATTCAAACCGTTTTATAATTATTTGTTCTTGATACAAATTAATTAATTCAGTAAAATGTTTTGCTAAATTGTCCTTGATTACTTCATTGATGTTAATTAATAGGCTTTAAATTAGACATTCTTGATTAGTTTTGGCCTACTATTCACTTATAACGTTACCTATTCAATGGATTAGGGTAGTATAAGGTGGTAAAACTTTTATTTATTCACCTGTTGATTTTTAAATCTCTGTTTTAAAATGATCAAGGCTATTTTAAGCAACCTTTTAAGTGGTTTAATTTTATAAGAAGTAGCTTGCTAATTAAATTAACCTTTTTGTAGCCAAAATTAGTGTAAATTACTTTAATTTTAGACTCGATTTGAGTGAAACCCAAACGAAAAGTTGTTTTAAACTTTTTTTTGTAATAAAATTTTGTATTTATTTTTACGGAAAACAAAGAATAAAACAAAAAATATTTGTATTTATTAAATAAAAAGCGATTTTTCGCTCAGTTTTGTTGAATCGATATATAAATTGGGTTACAATTGGGTTACGATTTGTTTGCAATTATTTAAGAATTTGTTTCTATCTTTTTGTTATGTCTTTCCAGAGGTTTAATGACTTATTATTTTTTTTCCGTCAGAAGTGTTTCACAAAAATCTGGTTTTCATTCATTTATGTGAATAAATATCTGATATTTTGATTTACTATCAATTGATTGGATTATATAACAATTTTTTGGGGAACAATGGGTTTTTTATACCTCAAATATTAGGCCTGTTTTACATCATTTTTATGCAGGAATTCATTCAACAAAAATGATCTAATCTTTTAGGGTTTGAAATCAGGAAAAAAATATTTACATTTTTTAAAACTCAAAACTATCGATGTCTTCAGTGAATTAATTACAGAGTTTAGACATCTATTCAAATGATTGGCGAAAAACATATGAATTATTCAAATGTTTTGTGAACTAGTTTATTGATTTTCATGTATATTCTTCGCTCGATTTCTTCGTTTCATTAAATACTTTTTTGGGATAAAAAATTGTCTGAAATTTTTGAGATCCGTTTCAAAGACTGTTTTGATTATTTAGACAAAAATTTTATAATGAGTTCAAAGGATGAGCAAGGTGATAGTGGAGGGGCGCAAGAAACCTTTTTAATATTAGCGTGTGTACGTGTCCAATATTAATTAGTTCAATTTATTATTTAGATTCTAATATTGAACCTTGTTTTAAAATTTACAGTTTCTAAAACTGAATAGATCAAAATAATATTATCTTATTCTGAAGTTTAAGCTGATCCTATTTTTATTAAAAGAATTAGATCAATTTAGCTCCCATTTTACTAAAGTAGTTATTAAATATGAATAAATGTTTGACTAAAAAAATTAGCGGTGATTTTTTAACAAGATAATTAAAGTTACTAATTCCTATGTCCAAATAAATTTGGATCAACTTTGTATCTAGATAAAAATCTTGATCTTCATTATAAAATTACAGTTGGCTGAGTTTTAAAGATTATATTCACCATTCGAATTATTTCCCATGATTAATAAGCGGAAATTGAAATACCTTGTTTAGCCAAAGACTGAAGGGCTGAAGACAAAGACTGAGTCACAATGATTTATAGTCAATATATTATCAAAATTACCAAAGTTATCAAAGTTATCTAGCTCAACTACTCAATCGGTTAATATCCTTATTCCTAGAGTTTATTGTTTTATTGCATAACAACTCCTGATTCCCAAAGGAAAGGGGTTTTCATAACAAATATTGACTTCAAATCAACCCTTTGTTTATCAATAGATTTATTGAAACAAAAAACTCACTTAAAGTTCAATAAATAGAAATAAATATTGATTCGGATAACTTTAATTGAGAGTATTCCAGTTTTTTAGATCAAGATAAAGCTGAAAGAAATGTTATCTTTCTTATCTAAAGCTTTAAATAAACAGTTATTTTGAGAAATAACCAAAAGCTGTATAACTTTTATGAGTACTTATGTTAGGCCTCCCAATGACTTAAAGACCGGCTTTTTGTGAGACTTTTATTGTTTTAAAACTTAATTTTTGTCACAATTTTTGTGATAAATGTTTTAATTAGCGATAAATTACTGATAAAAAGCCCGGCTTGTGATGAAAGGTCCTATTATTTTGGCAATTCTTCGCAATCTGTACTTGATAACCTTCGAAGTACATGTAATCATAGAAAATCCCTGTCAATATCGTGGTATAAAATTCTGGACTATTATTATTTAAATATAAAAATTGACAAAAATAACCTTGCATAATTAGAACGGCACATTAGTTTAGTCTAGTTTCAATGAATAAAATTAACTAGTTTATTTATTAATAAATTTTATGATAAATTTACTTCTGATAAAGTTTCAATGAATAAAATTAAATGATAAAATCAATTTGCTCAATTTTGCAAATGAAAGGAAAATTGAAATTGTTGATTAATATTTTGAAATAACAGGATGCAAGTAAATTCACAGATATAGCCAACATTTCCAGGTAATCTTGGTAATTTATTTAAATTATAAATCCTCTTGGACAGCCTTGAAATAAATAAAACAAGTGTTTCTAATAATATAAATTCATAAATTCTAGCTCTAAATCATTGAATCATTATATTTTTAGTAAACATGCAAACGTTAATAATTAAGTCGTTATTATTTCTATTATTTAACTTGGTTAAATCAGCATTCTCACCTCGGCCATTACCAACTCGTCCATTACCATCTCGGCCAACACAGCCTATATGTTATGCTAGCAAAGTAATAAGGCTGGTCCCAAGGGACTACACTTATATCCCAATCAGGTCCAACTTATCGAGATCACCCTTAACCTCAAATCTGTTGGATTACAATTGGGCTGACATCACGTAATATTGATCATGGGTATTTTACTAAATTATATTTAAAACTTATTTTTAAAATTTTAGCCCAGATATGTCTCACCTGAGCGATGTTTACCAGCCAAGGGTTGATGTATCAGCCAGCATACCAGATTATTTGCCTCCAAAATCTTTGCTTGATGCTTTAGTTTCTGTTGGCAAAAATAGGACTCACCCACATTCTTATTTAATACATCAAGAAGAATGTCGTACAATGGCCAGAGTAAGTGATCAGTCTAAATTTATGCAATCTAGAACATAAAATATTTTAAAGATCATATTTTGAATATCAGGGTAATCCACGTCTCCTCAAAATTATCGCAAAATTTTTCAGTTTTTTGATGAAAAGACAAATTAATTGGGAACAGGAGGTTATGATAACTGTTGGGGCATCAAACGCATTGGATTTATCAGCAAGGGCATTCTTGAATCCAGGAGATGAAGCAATAGTATTAGATCCATGCTATATTATGTTGGTTACTGCCATTAGGAATGCTCGGGGCAAACCAGTATATGTACCGCTTCGTGTGAAAAGTGGAACAACTGGTAAGAAATCAAATGACTGGACATTTGATAAAAAAGAGTTTGAGTCAAAAATCACTGAAAAAACTAAAATGATCATGCTCAACAATCCTAATAATCCAATTGGAAAAGTAAAATTAATTTAAAATTAATTAGACTTGAAATTTTTAATAAATCACCCAGGCTTACACCGTAGAAGAGCTCACTTATATTGGTTATATCGCACAAAAATATAATCTTGTTATTGTGTCAGACGAGGCCGGACAGTGGTATCAATACGACCAACCTGGTCATATTCCTATTTGTAAGTTAAAACTGAATAGCTAATTGAACATCTGTTAAATTTAATTGCTCAAATAATTAACCAAGCAACATTGCCCGGGCTTTGGAATCGAACGGT
>JAQIXD010001384.1:0-15349 GCA_034699985.1 Minunthozetes semirufus
TGGATGTGGTTGGTGATAGGGTAGTCGTTGGTACGATGGTGGTTGTTGGCTTGGATGTGGTTGGTGATAGGGTAGTCATTGGTGCGATGGTGGTTGTTGGCTTGGATGTGGTTGGTGATAGGATAGTCGTTGGTGCGATGGTGGTTGTTGGCTTGGTGGTGGTTGGTGATAGGTTAGTCGTTGGTGTGATGGTGGTTGAAATTTTGATCTTCTTCGTATTCTTTGTCTGTTCTAAGCTTTTCGTAATTCTTATTTTTATTAGAGAACGAAGTTCTTCTAATGTGAGATTACTATAAGGAATCTCGAATTCTTTAAAATACGATTCATACCAAATTGAAGTCCATTTCTTTTCTCTGCCGATTTTTTCGTTTTCAATCAATTGAGGCTGATCCAGGTCAACACAGTTTGGCCCCAAATCTCCCAAGATTATCCCATGGGTTTGGTTTTCGAATGGACGGTAGTAACATTTTATAATGTTAGTAGAAGGACGTTTTCTGGAATATAATATTCCATCTCGGTATAGAACAATATCGTGATCCGAGATTGCTCCTCGTGAGAAAACCTCACTGATGATGTACAGGCCATACGTTATGAATCGAAGTTTCGTGTTATAGCAGGCCTTTTCTAAGGGCGTTGCGTCTGGCGGGTACACCGGTCGCAATTCCTCTAATTTTATAGGTTTATTTGGGTTTCTTCTGAAAGTCTCTTTATCTATGTCTCGGAGAATCTCTGGTACTTCCTCATTGCAACTTAAGATAAGGGTAAGTAGTTCAGATTTGAATTGATTAAGGGTAAGTACAACGAATTGGTTTTCGTGGTACTGCACTTCTTCAAATCTGATATCCGATTGACATAAGTTAATAGGAAAACAAATCAAATACACTATTAAGACAAATTTGAATTTATCTTTAAGAAACATTTCTGACTTGAATCCACGATTGCTTTCAAAAGAATGATTAATTTCGTCACGTTGTTCTTAGTGAACCTCGACGACATGGCGCAGTTGTTCCTTCCTATTTTTAATCTATTTCGTATTATTTATTTTTAAACTGGTTTTGTTCTCAAGAAAGTATCAAAGTTGAGAGTTTTTAATAATTTTTATATAAATATCAGTTGAAATATATAGTTTACAAGCAATTATGTAGGTCATTCTTAATTTAACAGTTATTCGTCTGAATTTTCGGGAAATAGTTTCATTTTAAACATTGGGATATTTTTATTGGGATCACTATTATATCTTTTAACGTTAGTGATTTTTCGCTTAATTTAGAGAAATACTATTGATGAATATAATATTTATATCATATATAAATGAACATTCCGTTTCTGTTTAGTCCAAATAATATGCTGGTGTAATTTCGAAGTGTGTTTTAACTTCAAGCGTGCGTCGAAGACTTATGTCCTTAACCACATAAACCATATTTGGAGGGCACTGTTGGCTTATTATATCTCCTCCATCGACTTCCAAAATAAACTTTCTTTGAGGATTATGATAGGCCTTATTATGCATCGCTCCGAAAATGAGGTCTTCTCTTGTAACGCCGCTTATTTTTAACTTTTCCAATTTTGGGTGCTTTCGTACGAGTATTATTAATGATTTATCAGGAGGTAAAGGTATGTTAAATATGCCGAATGAACGTAAACTAATTAGCCTTTTCAACTGTCTTTTCAGAAACTGATAGCGGTTTCTGGGAATTGTGTTGACAATATTAATTGTTTTTCCAAACTCGAGTTCTTTTAAGTTTGGACATAGGTTTGGGATTTCCAAAAGTATTCGATGACTGATTTCGTAGTTATTATTCTCTGATTTCAGTGCAAGAGCCTCTAAACTTGATTGGTTTTTTAACATTAGTAATACGGCCGTGTCTCCCAGGAATGGGAAAGAATTTTCGTTGTTATTTTCCTCTAATGATAATACTATAAGTCGATTCGGCGTGAATGGCAATACTGCCTTGTTATTATCGGAATCTGTTTCGAAACTCAAATGAAAATTTACAACAAATGAGAGGATCTGTTTACAGTCTTCATCATTCCAAGGGATACTTCGGAGTTTTTCTTGTTTAATCTTTATCGTTTCCAGTTCAAGACCCTGAACTTTATTAAGATTGTGAAAAAGATCTCTTCCGTTCTGATCGTTAACCGATATTTCTAATGTCTTGAGTCCATTTGGTAAAAATTTGAGATAATCATTCGAAACAATTCCAGTTATATACTGTGCTCGGTAAGTTTTGAGATTTGTTAGGCCTTTGACGAGTAGTAGACAACCAAGCTCGGTCGTATAAAGATAACTTATATCTAGATAGGTTATATTTTCAAATTGAGCAGCGACAAAAAGTGTTTCCCGAAGTGTGATTGCTCGACAAGATCTGAACGACAGTCCTTTTAGTTCTCCTTGAAGATTCTGATAGAGGTTAGTTAGGAGTTCTCGTGTCACAATTGATTCGTCCAACGAGACATAATTTATATTCGGTAAGTTTCTTAGGAAGCTCGCCATTTTGTCGAAAGATACGAAGTTGAGACTCATCGGATCGTGATTGATAACCAGATGATCAGGCTCGGAAAGGACTCTATTTATTGCGACGTAAAATTGTTTGCTGACTCTTTTGAATTTGATGAGACTTTCTAAATCTTGTTCTTGATAAAGAGTTGTGAAAACTAAAACCATGAAATCGAGGGGCAAAGGAATTTGTCTGTCCCATTCATATTGATCCGGTTGACTCAAAACAACTTTATTGAGTGTGGAGTTCCTTTCCTTTTCTACTAAGAATAGTATTTCAGGTCTTGGTGCCAGTTTAAGAAATGTATGTAACAGGGCTTTAAGGCTCGCGTCACGTGTCGTTATCGATTCCGATTGTAACCCTTTATTGAAGAACTTGGCCAAATCATAACAAATAAGCTCTTTTAATTGATTGATGTTACACCTTTCGGCGAGCATATCCAATGATTTAGTTCTGATTTCTAAGGTTTCATTACTATCTGTATGATCGATTGAATCTTTGATGATTTTATCGAGAATTCCGTTGTTTACCATAATTTGTATGTAGCCGTTACTCCATCTTGATTGTTGTGTTAAAATAATCGATGTGAAGTACCTTATTCGATCATTACCATGAAACAGTAAGTTTTTAATTCGACCAAAATTTATGGCGCTAACCATGGCCGTCGCGCTGATCATTGTTGTTGACAATATTGTCATAAACTTGAGACAAATATAAGTGATTTCTTCATCTTCCAAAAAAAACAATAAGTTTACAAAAACTAGTCGTTTGTAGATGCTGAACATTCTAATGATTACTGTTCCGGGAAAGCATTCGATGATTTTAAGCACTTTCTTCTTAATTTCAATATCGCCAATTAGAAGGAACGTATCCAATATCGGAAACACCTCCTTGTATTTGTCTTGATTATCATATTTGCAACAGAATAAAAGAGACGTGAGGACCGCAACATAAGTATTAGTATTCTCTTGTATTATCGGTTCTCTGACTTCCACTTGATGTCTATGGAGTGCCAATCCTCGTATACGGTCGATTATAAGCCCAAAAGTGAAGTCGTCAATCGTCGGTTTGGTTGTTATAAACAGCCTATTCAAGATAAACAGCGCTGGAAGCCTCTTGGCAGAGAACGGGTCTAAGAATCTTAGCATTTGAAAGATAATATTTTGTGGATCCCCCACTGGTGGGGTATTCAAATTTTCTTTCAAATAATCCGCCGTTCGATGTAATGTTTCGGTAGTCCATTGTTCGATAAGCCCCGGTCGGTTTGCTGGTCGGTTCTCTCTGTGTTGGTAGTTGTATTTGATTACTTGGTTATTTGGGACGTAATCCATAACTACATATCGTTGCGCTTTGCCCGAGTGTGCCTCAACACTTTCTGACTTACTCACTGAAGTAAATAAGTTGTTTTTGTATGTTCCTTTAAACGACATTATCGGGCTGTTTCTGTAACGGTGAAAGTTGTTTGGCTCACCATTTATTTCGAGTTTCACCGCAGCTGTTAATTCGTTGGCTTTAACCATAATTTCTGCAATTCTTGTCGATTTGGATTCCATTTTCACTGAATTATTAACTTTATATTTGACTGTTATTTAACTCGAATGTTTGACTCAAAAGCTGTATTTATCGCATTTTGTTTAATTATATATAATTTGTTCACAAATGCGAGACTGCGCCCTACTCAGAGGATAGATCACCCTTCAGTTCTTAACCTTGCAATCTATTAATACGATTAAGTTTATAATAGTCTGACTGTTACTAAGCGATAAATATAGAAACATAATTGTCATTTATAAATGCTTTATCTTGAAAATATTTATTATTAATTTTAGGAAAATTGAAATTTTGTACAGTTTTGATTTGTTTCAAAATAGATTAAGAAGAAACAATGCAATGTGGGCTTTAATACCTTATTTAATGTAATATTATATTAAAGTTTTGTTTTTGAAGTATCATATGATTAATCGTATGATAAGCCTGGTATTTTTTCCATCAGCTTTCTGCTATGGTATGTTGGGTTATTAATCGTTTGTTTTATGTTGTGATCTTTCGCTGGATTTGAAGAACGCGTGTTTTCTTGTTCATTAAGTTTGTCTTTTAAGTTTTGTATTTCGTGATATAATTTCTGATTCTCATCAACTAAACCGGAAATTGTCATAAGTTGGTTAGTAACTCGAAGCTCTAACGATGATCTTATTATATTAGATTTCAATTCTTTGTTTTGTTCTATTCGGGTATTGAAATGCGACAGTAGAAATTCAGGAAACGTCAACTGGTGTTCAGCACAGTCGTTTTCATTGTCTTGACGTCTTTCATAACGGAACAGTTTACATTTGCCACATCGTCGTGTTGGGCACTCGTTGTACACTAGATTGTGGCGATCGCCACTTGAATAATTCTCAAAATACAAACGCTTTCCCGTAACTTGATTTTTACATCCATAGTCACAATGGAGCCCATATCGCTGATCTATATCTTTTTTTCTTTCTGGGGTTAGTGCCTCAAATACATGTCCTAGTTTGCTTGCTCCCGTTCCGTTGAAGCCTCTGCAACTGTTTGTCGTTCTGATGGCCTCATTTCGACATGGAGGACAGAATTCAGCCTCACAATATTTACAAAACATTGGATTACAGACCAATAAATGACATCCGATACAAGTGTGTTCATATAATTTTGAAGAATCAGGTGTTTTATCAACAACTGTATGTTCGTCATATCCTATACGATTCATTTGCGAAAATTCCCAACGCAAATTTTCTAAATCGTTAAAAAGGTTTTGTTGTCCTTCAAACGCTTGTTGTTTTATTAGCTTGACCTCATAACCGCTTGAGTGTTTTGATGTCACTTGATTTGAAATCATAGCATAATATTTCATTTGGACTTCACTAACGTATTTGGTGAACGGTGTTCTCGTGTTAAAATGAGGTTTGATTTCGGCCGATGTCACTTGTCGCCTATCGCGTCTTTCCACCCTATAGCCGTCAGCTGTGTCCACTCTGATCAAGTCATCATTTGATCTTATGTTTGGCAATGGTTCCCAGGTAGTGATCTCGGTGCTTTGAGATGAAATTTCTCTTGGCGTTACTGCGGAGTTAAATTGAGCTCTGGATGGAGTTGTTGTAAAAGGACTGATCTGTGGTTGTGGTGGATAATTAATAGTTCTTCTTGACTTTTTGTTTCTCATCGTGTAATGATTTCTGGCTTCGTGACATCTGGCATTTCGATTTGACCAGAAGATTTGGCTCTCATTTCTTATGTTGTTGATTCTTGAAGGCTTATTATTGTGAGGGGTGGGACAGAACTCCTCTCGTCGTTTCATTGCTAGCAAGTGTTTGTGTATTCTAGACCAAGGTAAATGCGGTTATTATAGCGTTGTTCCTGCAAGCATGTTAAATCAAAAGTTAGGTCTGAATGAGAAAATCAAGTTTCGACATAAAAGTTCATTAATGGTTAGAATAAATATAAATTTAATCTATATTTAGAACTAGTTTTGAATTCCGCCCGCCGACCACCCGAAGCGACTCCTACAAAGAGTCCCAACTTCGCCGGAATCAATGAATTATGACTTACGTGTTTATCTACTTACGCAACCTCTATGATTTAACGACATTTCTCATTCAGACAAAAACGTTTTATTAATTTTTTTGTTAAATTTTATAGGACAAAACATTTTGCATTGTTTTTGAGTTAGACATTAAACATAAAGTATAAGTATTAGTTTTTGGCAAAAGTCGAGAGATTAAGATTTTGGGAAATAGGGTTTTTTATTCAATCGTGATCCCCTATGAGTCTTTTTTGTTGTCTTCCCTCTAAAAGGCTCCTTTGGTTCAGTCTTAGAGACAAAAGGGATGCCGTCATATTCATTTGTCGAATCCATGTTTAATAAAGTCAGTGTCGTAGGTTTATCATCTAAAATCTGGTCGGCGGGTACCAGATTAAGAATTGTCGCTGGTCCAGTGTTTCCTATATAATTGTCATTCGTGTCTTTAGAAGCATTTCTTCTTTTTACTTTTAACTCAATCAAGTCTAAATTCTCTTCTTTATCAAATAAATCCGCATAGATCCCAGTTTTGAAGTGTTGGATGGCATCTGCTTTTATTTGTTCATAGCTTCGCTTTGTTGCGATCTTTATGTCTTCCTCTATTTTAAACATTTCGGGGAATTTATAATGTCTAACGAATAGGTGCGTTTTGGTCCCTTCAACAACTCTCGGAACACTGATAGGATGGGTAGTTATTTTTCGAAGTCGACCCTCAGGAACCGCTTTTTCGTACACATTTTTCCAAATTTGTGTCTGGTTTTTCTCACGTCTAATTTCGGCTGTTAGTCCTTGCATTAATGACTCCTTTTCTTTGATCAGCTTTTCGATCTCTGACTCGAGCTTACTAACTTCAGTTTTGAGTGTCTTTTCCACAGTTTCGAATTTTTTTATCTCCTTCTCCTGGCATTCTTTTACTCCCTGGTGTTGGTTAACTTCAATTTGAAGCTTTTCATTTTGAGTTTTCAGTGTCGCGATATCGGTTGTTTTCACTGTATTCATTTTAGAGTATGTCGTGAGTTTTTCATCTAATAATTTATGTCGGTCCGCCAGATTTTTGTAATCGTACTGCGAATTGTGTAGGTTGGTTTGGAGAGCTCTGATAGCATCGTAAATGCGTTGTTTAATTGTGTCGTTGTACTGGACAGTTTCTGCCGAATAACTGAATTCTGTTATTATTTGTTCAGATGTTGAGGTCAAAAACTGCTTTAGGCTTTCTTTTTCTTCGTTTACACTATTAATTTCGTTTATTTTACAGGTAATTCTCTCTTTCAGGCTATTAATCTCTTCATCTTTTACTTTGAATGTTTCGGTATAGTGTGTCCTCACTATTTCTAACTCGGCAATTAATGCATTATTAGCGTTATCCAAAAATTCGTTCGCCGCTCTCAACTCCTGTACTTCTTGTAAAAGTTCGGGATTAGCAGAAGTATGCGGGTTGTCGTTTTGGACCATATTTGTTGTTCTCGTAGACATCTCTTCTAAGTGAGTCTTAAGTTCTTCGATCTCAATCTCTTTGGTAGCCAGGGCTGATTTTTTTGATTTCAAATCTTCTTTCATTTTGTCGTACTTTTCTTGTAGAGTCTTGAGTTCGTCTTTTTCTTTAACGCCTACTGATTTGCCCTTTGATTTCCCCTTTGAGGATGAACTGATATTTTTTTCGCGCTTTTCATAATTTTTAATTCTATTTTCCAACTTTTTATTATCTGCTATAAGTTTCTCGTTATCTTTAAGAATATTTCGGCCATTTTCGTAAAGTTGGGCTAAAGATATGTCTTTCCTTATTTCTGCTTCGTTGTTGGGAAGGCCTGCTCGTGATGTACTGGGTGTCGAAGAGGTTGCTCTCTCTTTTCTGGCCTTTGCCCTACTAACTGGCTTTAGAACCCCTGAATTCTTTTTGATTTCCTCTACTTCTATTGTTTTGGCTTTGAGAAGATCATTTAGACTTTTAATTTGTTCATCTTTTGATTTGATGTTCGCATTACTACTATCAAGTTCCTTGCCAAATTTGCTAAGGAGCTCAACAGATGTTCTCAATTTATCGGTATTTATTCGTAGACCTTCCTTCAAAGGCCTCGATGTCACAACTCTCGTTTCGTGTTCTATTCGAGCGGCGACATATCCGGTGAACGTTCGGAGAGATTCATAACAGGTGAACGGTACAAAATCTATTGATGAGTATCCTATCAGCCACTCCAGACTCTCTATGAATGATTTCGATCTGACTTCTGTTAAATTAAGAGATGTCTTTAGAGTAGACATTATCTCATTCGCCAGTTTCATGAAATGGGCAAATCCTTTCTTTTGCTCTTGTTCTGCGAAATGTCCAGGAATATGGCATAAAGAACAGTCTCTAAGATTACATTTCGGGATTTCTTGTGTTCCCCAAAGCCTATTATGAATGTCTCCAATTGTATAGGTAAATTGAATGCCCTCTCGGCATCGGGCTTCGCAGCGAAGTTTTAGATATTCGTCAGCTTTTTTTCGAATTTCGTCAACCTCCCGAGAATCTGCTTCAACGTGGCATTGATTTCTCACGTTCTCTCCGCGGCAGTAGATTTTATTATTAAGGGAGTATATAAAGCAATTATAGCAGTAGATTTCTTTACATTTACTACAGCTGGTTGGGTTTGATACGAATTCGGTACAAATACGACAACATAACTCCGATATCGCCTTCAATGCTTCGCTTTCCTGATTTGTTAAGACGCGAGATAGACTTAGTAGTTCTTCAGCCGGTCTTTCGTCCCCTGGGGCGACAATCACAATTACATCTTTCTTGTCGTACCCAATTAGTCTAATCTCTCCATATTCTCGACGGAACATCTGGACTTTTTCGGCTCTTATGCCACTCCATCTATCGGGGATTACTCCTGGGATTGGATAAGATCTTCCGTCATGAGTAGTTATGACTTCTCTTACTGTTGTGGTTTGGTTATTGGCAATTGGGATGTCCAGATATTTCTTTCCTTTCACTATGTACTGGTAATTATGGTTTGTCTCTAGCATTCCTCTCATGTAGTCCTTAACCCGTGCCCGTCTGTGTTCATCTTCCTCTAAATCTATTAAGAGTGGAGGGGGCGATGATTCTGGTATATCTTCTACGTCATCTTCGGTTAGAATAACCGGAGGAATGTGTTCCAACAGATAAGCGGGAATTCGGCTAGACATCTGCAATGAGTTATTTAATTTAGATAGGAATTAAGGAAATGGTATCTAGTGTTCTCAATAAAACTTATTTTAGAATGGTAGGTATGTTTATCCAGGAGTAATTATGCTTAGTAAAAGTACCCAGATTAATGTTCAATCATTTACTCTTTCAATCTCTCATCCATTCGCTAATCGGTTAACATTTTCCAAAGTTCAATCTTTTTTTTTTTTCGCTTATTATTTTATTTTATTCCGCGTCCCTTTGTCTAGGAGGCTAAGGTCATGCACTCTTCGACGGACACACCTTATGCTTTATCTTATTTTGTGTCCATTTGTCTAGGAGGCTATGGTCATGCACTCTTCGACGGACACACCTTATGTTTTATAAAAAGAATAAACTTATTCTTTCAAAATTTAAAACGCTTTTACTCATGAACACTAGGAAAGATATAACAATGACTTGTGATTCATTCTATTCTATTCAATATCGAAATCTGGTTCAAAGTTGTCCATAAACATAGGTATGTCCCTTGTTAGTTGATTTTTTGATTTTGGTACTTTATTAGCGTTCTCGATCAAGTAATGAATGATTCGTTTAGCGGCTTCAAACTCATTTTCTTGTCCAATTATCAGAAACGAATTTCCATTTTTGCTTTGCGGAGATATTACAGAAGCTTTAGAGATTTTCCGTATTTTATCGATAGTACGTCCTTTTCGCCCGATGATATAACCGACCAAGTGTTTTGGAACTGTCAAATAGCTTCGCGTTTTAATTGGGAAATCTTTGACTGCACAACAAGGAACGGGACGGAACCAGTTAACTGTTATTGATTTGTTTTCCCAAAATTCGCTCGGAATTTTCCGATATAACATTAAAGTATGTGAGGAATCTTTAATTGGACAATGAGTCTGAGTCGGTTGGACTATCTTCTGTAACACGTGAGTGGTCAGCCATTCAAGGCTCAATGGCATTTTGTTCTTTTTCCAGTTTGGATATCTGACGTAAAACTCTTGTATATCCCTAAACTTCGGAAATTTGGGAAATGCGATCGAATTTATATCGTTTCTCGCATTTGTGAAAACGATTGGGTGTTGCTTAAGAACATGTTTGAATAATTTAGATCGCGCCTCATCACGATCTATGAAAGCTTCGAAATAAGCTTTCGTTTCTTTGACCGTTAAGCCGACAATAGAAGAATTCAAAAAAAACGGCACCCTTGGTTTCCAAAGTCCATGATATAATAACGTTATGTCTTTTTTCTTTTTACCGAAAGGATAGTCGGTTACAACAGCCACGCGTATGGCTTCCTTGCGTTTGACTTTTCCTTCATTGTAGTAATCGTCTTCAGTATCAATCACTATGATTGCCTTTTCAGGTAAGCGTTCGAGTGCCTCGCGATTAAAGTACTCGAACTGATGTGATTTGTTACTTTTGTGAGTCGGACAAAGGATAATAGATATTTTGCAAAAGCGGCAGCTGATTGATTCGGATTTCTCAACGTTTTTAGATTGGCCTTTAGAGTGATAAGCCATTGTGTTGAGTATTTTTAATTCGTTCTCCTGTGTCTGTATTGATTTCTTCCATTGGGAAATAATTTGACGATAATGGTTTAAAAGTTCGTCCATCCAAAACTTCTCACCCGTGAAGCGTACAGTGGTTAGGTTTGGGTACGTTAGGAAACGGCCAGGTTTATGAAGTTTACCACTCTTTCGATTAGTTTTAGCTATTTCTTTAAGGTTTTTGATCGAGTTCCGATTTGCTTCGTATTGCCGATTTAAATCTTTGAATTCTTCAGCATTTTCCTCTATTTTCGCCTTCTTAAGGCTGACCCACATATCGAATGAATCTGTGAAGGGGTTGCCTGTTTGTTCGAGGTTATTTTCCGCCATAATATGATAATTTTTCCTTTGATCAAGAAAAATAAGCAGTATTAGGATTGGTATAGATCTTATTTTCTTATAACATTATTTTTTTGTGCCATTTTATCAAATAAAAAACATTTATATTTTTAAAATAATTCTCATTTTTATTCAAATCGGATTAGTAAAGAAAATGATTGTTAGTACAGTAAATCGCAATTAAAACTGAAATGTGCAATCCGGTCCTTAACAAAATCTTGTGCTTTGTCCAGGATTTCTTGGAACTCCACCTCGTTGTCCTTTTCAGTGTTTTCCCGGTTTTTAAGCGCAGTTAACTCGTGGATGCTTCTGCGAAGAGCGTGTATCACTTCGTCGATCATCTTGAGATCCTGTTTGTGGATCTGCTCAGTTCCTTTTCGGATGTATCGGTTTTCGGCTCTCTGTCTCTCCACAACCCATTTTTTTAGGTGAAATTCTTTTTGCCTAATTTTTCGGTGAATATTTCTTCGCGATATCATCTGAAATTCCAAAAATAATTGAATGAGTGATGAAAAATACTAAGTGTGAAACTAGGTCACGGAGTTTTTCTTATGTTTCTTGGGGCTTTTTAATAAGCAAAATTTTTACTGTAGCTAATACAGTTTTTAACGAAAGTAGGTGTCTTCTTGGGTTTATTTGCTGAGTAATTATTGAGTCTTCAAATAGTTATTAAGTGTTTGTTTGGGCTATCATTCGAAGATCTTTTATTGGTTTATACGTATATCTAGGAATATTCGACAAAACTCTTCCAACTTGTCGGCTGACGGGCAATACTTCTACAGTCCCGACAAACCTATTTTCGTATCTCTTTTTTCTCAGATTAGCCTGTTGAGCTATCGAGTCATTTAAATACGATTTAATCAAGGTGTCGAGTTTTTCAATGCCTTTTGTTTTAATGAAGTTTGAACGACATTCGTTTCGAGTGAAGCCGCGTGCAGGTCTCAATCCGTGAGACTGTTGTAAGTGGTGTATTGCTTTGGCTCCCATATAGGCAAAATTTGTCTCTTCGTACGAAGCGGCACATCGTCTACATTCGAAAGGATAATACTGTAAATGTCCACATAAATGTGTCAGAATCTCTTCTTTAGTTAATTCTTCGGCATCGGATAAAGGTGTCTTGGTATTAAAAATACTTTTGACTTTTAAGGCCTTTTTATTTTTTAACTCTTCTTTATATATTGTTTCAATTGTTTTACAAACCGGGCACACTATTTGTGGAGTTGGAAAGAAATTGAACAACATTTCTCTCTGGTTAGTGAGGTACTCTGTGAACTCTTTTGTCCATTCTTGACACTTCATATATTCGTCAATGAAGATCGGTTGAGAAGGTTCTGCCTTGTAACCTAACGTTTCCATCAGGTCTCTTTGTAATTTATCGGGATGATCGAACAAATTTGCTTT
The DNA here is from genome assembly GCA_034699985.1 of Minunthozetes semirufus. Classification (NCBI taxonomy): domain Eukaryota; kingdom Metazoa; phylum Arthropoda; class Arachnida; order Sarcoptiformes; family Punctoribatidae; genus Minunthozetes; species Minunthozetes semirufus. The sequence continues at coordinate 12,484 of JAQIXD010001384.1, forward strand.
CAATGGATTGAAATATTTGATTTCAATTTGCCCATTATACAATTTCTGGGGAAAACACTGTGGTGAGACCATATCAGTGCTTTCAATGTTATTCATCTTTTCGCTCTCCGTTAGGTCGTTCTCCGTAACTTTATCCTTTTCTGTCACAGTTGTGATTGTTTGTAGTATCGGACTTATCGGTGTGATGGTCTCTTTAATGGATCGTACGTCAGAAATGATGGGAGTTAGTTTCGGTGGCTCGGGAAGTATCTCGAACTCGGGAAGTGGTTCTCGTTTCATTATGCGTTCGAGAATTGGGGGCTTCCATTCAGGTAGGTCAGAGACACAAACCCCCTCCAATTCCTCGATGTCCTCTATTTCATCTTCAAGTCTTCTGAGGAACACAATTGGATTTTTATCGTTCACTTTGGGAATTGTTATCGAACAAGTTATACCCATTTCCTGATGTTTCCTCTCATTCTGTCGTGTTTCCACAGGATCACTCGCTTTTGTTGTGAATCTGCCTTTACACCTAAGACGCTTATTTCGGGTTTTCCGAGAAGTAACCCAAATCTTTTCCCCTTTTCCTCTGAATCCTCTATATCTTGAGTATTCTATTTTGTCCAATTTTTTTGTTTTGTTTTTCGCTTTGACTTCATTTTGTTTGTTTAATTTTGATATCTGTTCTCTCTCGAACCATCGTAATCTTTCTTCTTCGTTCAAAGAGGCTAAAAACTCAGTCTGTAGGCGGGTCTTCATATACGATAAGGACTCGGGAACACGAGTTCTTCTGTTTCTTTTAACACTTTTCTTAATCCTCTCAGGAATCGAGGTATCTGCTCCCGTCAGTGCTAGAAAGGTTGGAGTGTCCATTATATTTCCTCTCGTCGGAAACTGTTTATAGGGCAAAAGGTATTACAACCTTGAATAGAACGTTCTTCTTCAGCAATTATCTTGACGATAGTATCGGCAAAGCTTTTAATTTCTTCTTTGTTATTGCTCAATTGGAAATAAGCAAACGAATGCTTCACTTCCGAGTAAATTGTATGTGTTATATTTCTTATGCAGCTATGTCCATTTCGACAGCCGACACAATACACAAACTGATGCTGTAGTGAAAAATTTTGAGTAAATGCTCGCAGACAAGTACCGCAGGAATAAAAGTGATTTGTCTTGTCCAATTCTGGAAAAGGCGTGAAAGGCGGCCAAAGTCGAGAGAGTAATCGAATTATTATTCGGTTTAAAATCGTGTTAAAAAGGCATCCTATCGAAAACGGAAGACAATTTTCTTGAAGCAGATAATCAGTGAATTCAAAAGACTCGATAAAATTTATTACGGCTTTTGTTCGAAAAATCTGACATCTAATTTTTCGTCGATTTGGTTGTACTTCTAAAGCTTGAGCGCACAGAGCTTCAGTTCGCTGAATCAGCAAATTTTTGATAACCACTGAATTACAAATGATGAGATGACCATCTCCATTGAAGTAATTGGGTATAACAAGTTCACTCAACATAACACGTGTTCATTGTCAAACGCACACACATAAAATGTTCAAATTATTCAATGATGTGTTGAATTTTGTTTCTTAAGTCTTTAGTTGACCAGGTCATTCGGAGAATCGACGTTTTGGTGCTTTAAATATAGTTTATCATCCCATTAATAATAATGGGGGTTGGGCATAAGTGGTGGTACTCCAATGATAGAGTTCTTGACTTTTTCAAAGAACTACACAATTTGGAGCGTCACTTTGCCTTTGCTTAAATATAAAGACGCAAGACCGTAAGATGTTGCGTCACCTTAATAGTTAGTTATTTTTAAATACTAGGAAAGATCGAGTGGGAAAAGTATTTTTAAAAAATTCTGTGGTTAATGTTTGGAGGACAATATAAGGACACACAAGCTTAAGGCGTGTTCTCTAAGTTAAGTATGTGTATTATTGCCTTGAAGTCCTTTTTAGTCTCTTCTAAATCGGTTTCTGTGTCAATAGTATACACAGGTACTTTTTGAGCCTTAAATTTCTCTATAAGACTTCCATATAAGGCATTGAGATTAATTAAATATTCTAATTTAATGTTGGTTTCCTCAGGCCTTTCTCTTTTTCTTATTCTTTCTAATTGGGTCTCAGGTCGACATTTTAAATAAATTATCCCTTCAGGCTTAGATTTGACATCGTTTTCCGTCAAATAATAATACCAAGAACAAAGGATTTCATAACTGATTGAATCGATAAACCCATAATCAAAAAGATTCCTAACAAATACTTCATGAGCCGAATAGAGAGATCTTTCCATTATACGGAAAACTGTTCCCTCTTTGAGAGCTAAGGTATGGCTTTTTAACATAGTGAGGTATACATAGCTCTCAAAAGGGAAGCTATACTTTTCAGGGTTTCGGCTGAAAAGAGAAAATAGATTAAAGCCCCGAACATTACGCCATTCATCCAAAGGCTCTACGAAGACTTCTGAAAGCGCCCTTATTGAGAAAGGGCTATCATTAAAAACATTTAGGAATAGGCTTTTTCCCGTCGCTATTCCACCCTCAACCAATATTGTCTTACTCATGGCACAAAGAACCTTTAAAACAATTAAAATTAAAACTCACGTGAAAATATCTTATTTGATTTGCAATTTGATTGCAAACTCCGTTGAAAATCTTCCAGGTCTCGGCTGCAGTCCAATCACTGGAAGTCGACTTAAGATTATTAACAAAATTTGTTACTTAATAAAATATGAACAAATTAAGATAATGAAGGCATTGTGGTGAATGATCAAGATAATATAAAATAATTTAAGAACCCCACTTCTGATAATGTAGGCGTTATCCGTGATCCGTCTGCCAGGAGGCGCCCCTTGTGAGGCATCCCCCTACCAGAAGAATCGCCTACTT
>JAQIXD010001385.1:0-15347 GCA_034699985.1 Minunthozetes semirufus
TGAATGTTGTGAACCAAACATATCTTATCATAAAATTTGTTTCAAACCAAAAGATAATTCAAATTTTATTACATTTTTCGTACATTTGATTCATTCACTGAATGGAAGTTCCGATGGCTTTAATAAAATGTATGTATTCCTCGCCATTGAATACATTTTGCATCCGATAAATAAAATCTGAAAAAATTGAATTTTATTATTGTTAGCACTTCTTTGTTGTTTCCGTTTTTTCATTTTATTATATGCTTTAAAACTATTGCCGTATATTTGAATCATTGATTACACGGAGACTTTTTTGTCGCAAATATTTACCAATGCTTAACATCCTGTTTGTTATTCTCCAAATTGAAATAAAAACAATTTTTACATCACTTATTCGTTTAATTATTTTTAAGCCATTCAGTGAAAGCGACACAAATTATATGAATCTTTTGACTTCTTTTGGTCATATCATATGCTCACTGAATATTCATTTGATTGCTTGTCATTCAGAGATTCATAATTCAAATTAGTCTCAACAAAATGTGTTAAGTCATTCGCCAGAGTTTCCTACTCTTGAAAATTTTATCTTTGAATAAAAGAGATCAGATTAAGAGAATTTATTTTGAATTTAACTCAAATATAATAATTAATATTCATTTGAAGGGAAGACTCATTCATTAAAAAGTCTGAATAAATCGAATAATGAAAGGATTCTAAACTATTAATGAATGCCTTCTTTTACTACAACACAAGTCTTGTGACAAATTGCATATAAATCAAAGCAAATTGAAGGTAATTATCAAACATTTTTCTGAATTAATTATATTCTGAATTAAATACATATTTCTGTTGAATTTCGCTCGAAAGCAAAGAACCCGAAAATGATATTATATTTTCTTATTATATATTTTTTTCGTTCGGCGAAGAAATCCTAAGAAATGACGGTTTTAATCGACAGCTCTGTTATTAGCAATTTGTTAGAGCCTTATACTCATCCGCGCTATTCATTTGGTAATAAGAAGACCTCTTGTAGGGAATCCACTGTTTTAGTGAAGCATAGCTTTCGGATGTGGCCGATGGACATGCAGTCTAGCAGTGTTCACATCTGAGAGCACTCTCACTCCGGTGTTCCCTTCAAGTGCTAACAAATTATTAAAACTATTGGCGAACTCAAAGTTAAATTAGAAACGTCTGCACTATATTTGATATTTGGCTCAAAGCGGTATTGAACTCAACATTAGTTTTCTTTGAAACAAAACTGAAAAAAATTCTTATTTTGTTACTCCGGTGCTCTTTAACCTCTAGCTAACCAACGCCTTGTTTTTTCGCGAGTCATACCAAACATATTCATAGCACAGCATATTTAAGGCCAAACCAAAGTGAGGTAAAGGAATCTGTAGTGAAGAGACAGCCATTGAGTAAGACTCTTAAGTATCCGTGATTTGAGTATTAATGTTGCCATAAGTTATGACTTTCCTCTGATTAGTGATCGAAATTCCAGAAGAATATAAATTAACAATACATGCGATCCCTCAGTATTTCATTAAAGAGGTTCCTCTTATTCTACATATTTTAGTTCAAATGTTATTCAGATATTATCAAAAAATGACTAAACATTTATTTATATTGTTTTTTGAGTTACAAATTGCAATAAATATTGTCATTCATTAGAATTAATTCAATTTAATTGTTTTCCTGTTTCTCATTAAATCCGAAGCATATAATTGAAGGCAACAAAAAATAATTGATTTATCCTTTCTTTTAATTTCTTAATCAGTTTTACTTAATTTGTTGCCTCAATTCACGCAATCTATGGCTTAAAAATAATTTTGTTTAACTCTATATCTGAGTTATGTTTTGAGATCTCATTTCTCAAAATTTCATGAAAAATAAGCACATTTTGTTTGCACTGACTCTAATCAAGAGAAAAAAGCAGCAAATTTTCGTCAAGTATTCGGAAATGTTTTCGCAATTAATGTCAAATAACTTTAAAATTATTTGAGAAATTGTTTAACTATTTTAGAGAAATAGTCTGTAATCAAACCCAAAGAAAATTATAGAAAAGTTTCCCACAATTCTGTTAAACACTATTCGATGCCTTAAATCACTAAATCATTAAATATCTGGAAATCGCTCTGAGGTTAGAATCGATATTTTGTTTTACACACAATTATTGGAATTTTTTCATTTTTAAGTGGAAAAATGTCCCATCACCTCTTACAATGTATAATCAGGATAATTATATAGACTTTTCATTTGGTTTGTGACACTATAGAAACCAGAATTTCTTTTGTTTAATATTTTTCTTGTATTGGAGTCGAGAATTGGATTTAAATACTTTGAACTAAAAGTAAGTTTTTGTAAAAAATTATTAAAAATAGTTTCTTTGACTTTAATTGAATGCTTTCTATCTTACAATTAATCGAAACAACGAATTACTGGAAATAAATCTTCGATAGACTGACAGACAATCAACTGATTTGAACTTAAATTCCTATAATTGATATCATTTTTTGTTTTTTCTTCAATAAAACTGTTTGATTCACACCTTTAGTCAAAATTTGTTGTTTTTCCCAAACAATTTAAACGCATTAAACTTTATTTAAATTTCAAATTTAAAACCAAATTCATCTATCATTCAATAAAAGAGAAACAATTTTTTGAATTTGAAAAAAAAGATATTTTACTCAAATCAATGAAAAAAGCTTTTTATTTGACTTTCAATTCGACTTAAATTAGTCTCAAATGTATTGAACTCTATCTATAAGTAGACACAAACTGAATGGCACAGCAGGTAGAGGGTAGACCAGACTTGGCTTGAATTGTCTGTTCCTTTATAGCCATCAATATAATACTCAACAACAAAAAGACACAAAAAAAAGTCTATTGAATCCGAAGTTTAACTTTTAAAACACCAAAAGTGAAAGAAAAACAAACGGAAAAAAGTGTTTATTGTAATTCAATAAAGAATGCGAAGAGTAAACCAATTGGTGAAAGTACTATTGAACTACAATTGTCTGCAATTGAAGGTAAGTTTGCTCTGTTTTTGCTCTTCTGGATTCGCTTCGTTGGCTTTTAGCGTAAATAAAGAGTTCTGTAAACAATTGAGTTTTGAAGACAAACCGATACATTAATCTTGTTTTTTGCTCTTCTTTGACGACCAATTAATTTGATTAACCAAAAGAAGAAGTAATAAGTGTTTCGATCGATTCTATCGGTAGTAATAGTCATCAAAAATTACTATAATTAGTGGACTTACAGTTCAACAAATCGGAAAAATCGTCACCAAATCCAGGATTGTATGCTTCCAAGGCTTCGATCCAATGATTGTCAGTTTGAAGAATCTGTTTCTTATAAATCAGTACCGCCCTCCCAACCGGTGTTACCGATTTGATAAGCTTTTAATTGCCAACAGAAAAAGGGGTCTAACTTAAGGGCTATCTATTGATTGTAAATAGTTTTTAAAATAATTTGGAAATCAAGTCTATAATAATGAGGATATGTTTTCTGAATAAGTTCTAATGACTGGTTAGTTATAAAACTTCAATAATTAGTAATTAGCAAAATGAGCAAGGCCACTTTTGATTTCAATAACCAAAGGCTTACGCGAATTGGACTCCGGGTCATCAGCTATGCTATAATTAGAAGCAATTTAATTCAAAAATCAAAATCAGTCTCAAAGAGAGTCCTTTACGTAAGGCCTCCCATCAAAATGAAGACCAGATCTATAAAAGGGTTTAAAATTAATATTTGAATGAATAAGATCTATGAGAGAGAGATAAGAATTTTTAAAATTTAAATAAAATATTGTTAGAGGTCAGTTTATTTGCTGACTTTACCTTGAAATTTTATTGGCCCAGGAGCTACTTTGAAGATACTATTTTCAAGCCTTGAGATGATTTATGTTCGCCAGTAATTATGAAAGGGCTAACCTCTTGCATACCTTTGTTTAGATAAGTAATTCGTGAGGAGAAGACTCTCTTTTAAAATGAAATAATTAAAACAATTATCATAAACTCATTTTCATTATGTAATGTCTGTGTCTATGGAAGTGTGGTGTGTGTGGTAGTGCACAACCGGAAGGAATACCAAATTCCGATTCTAATTAATTAGCGTTGAAAAAGATTTCCGTTCATTACTTGCAAAATAGTTTCACAAATTCATTGAACGGTAAAAGTTATCATCAGATTTGAAATTCTCAGACAATATTGCTTTTAATAATAACTTCCTTTATTTGAAAACTTATTTTCCAAAAGCATTATGTTTTATATGAGACAGACTTCTCTCACCCGCACCGACACTCACACATAGGAAGTGGTTTTGGTCTTTGCGTTTTGGATTGAAAAAAATTGTGAACTTTTCTCTCTCTTTCTATCTCTCTTCTACCTGTGCTATGCTGTGCTGCGATGTGTTTTGTGTTGACGATAAAAAACAACTGACATCCTGTAGTCCACTACCAAAACAATTGACTATTTGGTTGTGAATATCATCTGATTGTCAAAACACATTCAATCCTCAAAACTCTGCTAAACATCAAAAAATTGATTCAATTCTCTCCTATTAAAATAAAATGTGGAATAAAACTGAAAATGTCTTTAATTTATTCGGATAACTCATAAAAATATATTTTTCAGAAGATATATATTTCCTTTAATTTATAATGAATTATATGCTTTATATGAGACAAGAATTTCTATCTTAAAGTTATTTAATGTTGAGTTGAGTTCATATAAATTTATTTTTCGCTTTAATTCATTCGACGATTAATTTCGAGCAAAAAATATTTTCGAAGAGAAATGTCTTTCAAAAGTAGAAGAGAGTGAAAGTCAATGAGTTTTTGATTCATTAATAGTCTTAGTCTTAGTTTTAGAGGTGAACCAAATTTACTAAATATTTGGTGAAAAAATGCTTTTGAAAACTAAGTTAACCGTTAAAGACATCGCTGGGAGGCATTCATAAGATTGAAAATCATCTTTGAATAATCGATTGGAGTAAACGCTTCGTTGAATTTCAATCAATCGTTGATAAAAATTGATTCATCTCGATAGTCAACATTCGAGTGTTAATCAAATTAACATTTGTATCGAATTTCTAAGATTATTATCAAAAGTTAATCTGAAGTCAATTCAATTCTATGGCCAACAAAACAAAAACACATTTTGCGAGTCATCAAACAAAATGGTACTCAACTTCTGGTTGTGTTTTCAAAGACAATTTCCAAGAATAAGAAGATTAGGCATAAATGAAAAATGTTTAAACCATTTAATAAATTGATTGATTGATCGAATTCTTTTCTTAAGTTGTTTTCAAACACCAATTCTGTGATAAACAACAAATTGATTTTTGTATTATATTCTCCACAAAAGCCCTGAAAAAAGTAAAATAATATTTGGTTTGTCTACACTCGAGTGTATACATAGTTGGCTCTGTTGGCCATTTGACCCGTACTCTCATTAATAACCTCTGAGGTCAGGTGTCACGATGTCGAGCAACCAGTAAAGCATTAGTAAAACTTGTCAGTTCAGCTCAAAGACCACATAGTGTGGGCTTCCGGACAGTTCAGTATTGGCTCTGAACCAGTCCTTCAAATGATGAACACCACTGAGAGAGTGAACACTCATATCGATAACACTTTCAATGGCTTTAAGTCAAAAAATGTAACATTAATTCAGTCAAAAGAAAGTCATTGAATTGGATTCTGGGCTCAATAACTTTGAGTTTTACAAACTTTGAAAGGAAAGGCATACTGAGACCAGTGCTCTCTCACTCAGTGACCAATCAATTATTGTTGAATCAAATGATTGAAGTCATGAGAAAAACTCAAAAGTCTTTTGAATAAAACAATTAAATGAATAAAAAGCAATAAAAGAAAATCCAAATTTACTGTTAATCTGGATATCTGTCGGTGAAGTAGTTGTTTGAATGCGTCGAGTAATGGAAACAACTGTCAATCTGTGGCCCATTTAAGCGGTAATACTTGAAAATAGTTGCAATACTTGCCATTAGTTGGGAAATACTTCTAATACTTCCCACCGCTTAAAAAATATTAAAAATAAATGAATATTTTGAGATCTTTTTGGGTGCCATCAAAATGAAACAAATGGTGAGGCCATCGCTGTGACCTGTGCTGTGGACCAGTGCTGGCATTATTGGCGTAATCATCGTTCAAGAAGTGGCAAATGTTTAAGAGAGTGGAAAATAGTGAATACATTCTCGACTTTACACTTAAATTGAGTTTTTGAGGGTCTATTGTGGTTAAGTCCCGCTGTTTTGTTGCTTTATATGATATGCAATGAGAATGAGCTTGATCAATTGATGAGATAACAGTTCGTCCAACTAGTCGTACATTAAAGGAAAGCCTACACATCGGCTCAACAAAAAATTGCAATAATTTTTCATTAGTGTATACATTTTCCCCCATTTATCCCAACATTTAATATTGTTTTTCGCCTCAATTTCATGAATATCTAATGAAAAACATTTACATATTATTATTATTTAAATCATTTGATTCGCTCTTCATATGCTCTTTCCAGTAATGTCTGCCATATATTATGCATCAAAAAATAAAATAACATTTAAAGTGAATTCAAATATTAATTACAAATTTTGTTTGCTTTCAATTGCACTGCGATTACAGTTTGGAAGAATCAAAAACACTTTTGATGACCAAAATTGTATGCAATTTCATAATTCATGCCTTCATTTGTGCCCTCATTTATCAATCGATTCAATTGAATACAATTCAAGAGTGAATCGGAATCTGAACTCAATTTCATTATTTGTTAGAAAAAAATTGTTCACAAAAAAAGTAAAGCAATTGTTTTCTACAAAAAGAGTCTCTTATTATTGGTGAGGCTTTAGGGCACAAATCAATGTTTAGGCTCACAATTATGGGTTATATGAAGACACCAGTGATTTAAATGTCTATTTGTCTGTCAACTCAAGACTTCAAACATAACAGCAAATCACTAATCATTGGCTATATGAGTAATTCGCTGCTCACAAGTCAGGATCAGTTGGCAGCTGAGCTCTGCACACAAGTTCTTCCGGAGACAACACTACCATCAGATGTCATCTCAAGAATGAAAGTTTACAGACTCTGAGCCAATAAATTATTGAAAAATATTCACTTTCAAGCATTTCTTTCATACAAAGAATCAGAAATTAGTCTCTGAGCTATACCATAAAATAGGCCCTCATTAGTGATGGACTCAAACCCTGAGTTCATGAAAATTCATTACAAGAAAATTGTTTAAAACATAACTACTTTTTGGCTAATTTTAAATCAAATTCATGAGAAGACTCTTCTCTAAGCCTTAAGTGTTTTCTTCAGTTAATACAAACTTTGATTTTTGAAAACAAAATTCATATTTAAATATTGAAAACGAAAGAAAAGTTCAATAAATTATAATTAATTTGATCTTTGAATTGGATGTTGAAATCATGAATTTAATAATTTTGTATATCTTGATGAATTACTTCAATTAAATATCCAGTAGTTTAATGAATTGTATTTCACATCAAATGAATTCAATCAAATAATAAATTCAAGGAATCGTTTTAATTGTGATTATCATAAACTAAGAACTCATTTATCTCATTCAGAGGAAGTCCTATGACTGCGATGACTGTTCTGAATACTGAAGACTCTAATACATCAAAACACTATTATTTCACAACCGATACTAAACTTTAAGCCAAAAACCATTAATAAATATTTAAAGTCATTGAAAATGGAAATACTTTTTACGATTATTATTATATAAGTTAACTGAGAAAAGATTGATTAACTTTATTTGATGTGCAGTACATCCATATGAGGACACAAATCAGGCCATTATATTGATTCAAGTATTGCATTGATTTCATTGAAACCATATTCAGATATTTTTCCATTAGTTTTTTGTTCTAAATGTAAAAATGGGTTAAAAATAATGTCATTTGAATAAAGGCTTTCGAAAGACAAAACCATTAATTATAAATCAATTAGTTTTTAGTTTGGATTTAGTTTTCAAATAAAACTCAAATTTAATTCCAATTTATGAACAAAACCATAATAACATTGAGATGAAAGGCACCGATATTTTTACTTTTAGGACTATTGCTGACTGTTTCTGACTATTCCAGTGCTGGTATACAATGAAGATTAAAGTCATACTAATTATATTTTATGCCTGTTTTTAAAAAGCAGTACTTTTGCAGTGAGTCCTATTATGATACAAAAGGTGAGATTGAAATTCATTTCGGGGGAATCCATAACCATAACTGAGAAGAGATAAAAATTTTGTTCAAATGGTTGGCTTAAAATCATTTAACAAATTGGAAAAGATATGAATTGAAAGCTTTAAATACTGGCAACGATTTTAGACAAGAAAATAGTTGGCCATCAAAATAATGCCGCAGAGAATAAATATTTGAAGCAGTTATGCCATGTATGCCATGAACACCACAACAGCACAGGTGTACCAAAATCGCGTACAAAAATATTTTTCAATAGAATTGATAGCATTGACGAACATTTATACCTCTCATACCTGTGCCCGAAGTCTAACTAAAATACTAACATTTTTTGTTTGCAGAGAGAAAATGAAAACAAAATTGTCTCCTCTTTTGTGCCCTTTTTTGATGATTTAGTTTATCCGACGTAATAATCACTGCCAAAGACTCTAACCTATACTATACGAATAGAGGAGCGGCTGAAGAGGACTCGCAATAATTGATTTACGTGAATGACGATCCAAATTCTTAAGAAATGAATATATGAATGAATGATAGCTAAGATTGAGGGGAGAGAGAGAGAGAGAGAGAGAGAATCTTAATAGTTGAATATTCTGCATATATTCTATGCAAGATTAGACAGAATGAGAGCTACCAACCCATATCCGGGGAGGGAATGCCTTCAAATTATATACTACTTAAGCAATTATTGATAAAAAGGAGAGCAATTCATAAGTGATTGCACTCAAAAATCGATAACTTTTTAAACGTTTAATTAGTTTACGAGTTATTAAAAATTTGTGAAAACAATAAGTTTGGTTTGAATTCTTGTTTTGAGGTCAGCCACAGCTAATCGTGTCATTTGTGGTACGAAAACCCACACAATAGTGATTCAGTTCAGTATCCGATTCTAACCATAATCTTCCGCTCAGACCTTCTATCTGTATATTTCTTGGATGCGTCCCTCTATTGCACTATTGATCTTGCATTACATTAGAGGAAATACATTTATGGTCGGATCCTCACTCACATCACAAATCATAAAAAGGGACTTTTGCTCAAAGAATGACAATCTATGGCATCACTAATACTCCGCATATATTCCCTTATAAATGGAACAGACTTTTGAAGATCATTGTACCAGAGCATAGACAGAGCATAGCCGGAGTACTGCACACCACTGTTTTCAAGACTATATGACAGCAGTTTAATCTGTTTATGGTTTTGTTTCGCAAATATTTTATATTTAAGACTTATTTTTAAACAATAATTCAATGTTTGAAAAGAGATTCAAAATATTTTCTTCATTTCATTTCTGAGTCAATAATAAATCAAAATTAAATTTCGGATATTTTTTGGGCGAAAATTGTGTTAATATTTTGATAAATAGTCTCACATTTGGTGTAAAAAATATGTGAAAAATATATGTTTTGCTATATTTTTGTGATAATCTGATCAATAGGTTGTCTGTGGAGAGGAAGAAGTGATCAAAGCGTTCATTCAATTGTATTACTCATCACTGAATTGCAATGAATTTTAAGCCATTGAACGCCAAAAGCGAAGCCACACAACAATTATCTATTATGAAGTGCTGATGCATTAAAAGCCATTTCACGGACAGAAAGTTAGACAAAATAAGCATCACGTGACCTCACCTCCTAGGTATTGTGCTCTCTGAAGGTCAGGTGTCTGTGCCTCAGATGAACACTGTATTAATGTAAGAGGAGAAGTGCGCCCGAAGTCATATGGAGAGAGAATAAGCTTGGCTTATGTCACAACTAACAGCCGGCCCTCAGGGAGGGGATGCCTCAGTTTAAGGCGTCGCACATTCTGCCAGCGATGGCAGAACTCTCTGATAGTTTGGTTCACTCCACAATACCTGTCCCATTGATCCCAGTTTTAGTCAGAGATTTTTTTCCACAGAGAAAAAGTTTGTATCGAAATATATGCGAATGTGTGGGCACTTCCACTCATAAAACTCTCCGGTTTAGGGCTAAAGCATTGACTAATATCTCTGTTACACAACCAAACCATTTGTGAACTGAGAACCAGAGAGAGGTCTTATAGAGTGAGACTGACTGTCAGACTCAGCACAACCAAAAAATTCGAGAGTTTGTTGTCTGCCTTCAGGTATAGTGAATGTTATTCCTGTGAAATATAGCTCTGACTCTGTGTTAGACGGGATTCCTATCAGAGTATTGTTTGCTTCTAACTCTTCGACAATCATATGTATCAGTTATGTCACAATTAGCCCATAAAATGACTAATGAGATGACGGACTTTCATGACGTAAGTAAAGCCTTTAACAAACTTTTCATATCAATTATCAAATTATTATTTTTTTTAAATAATTATAACAAATATCTTCTTTAATGTAATGTTCAGATGTGGCAGGACATTGAGAGTGTGCTCCTCGTCAATGAAGGCTCACAGATAGTGCCCAACTCTGAGACCCACCGATATATTCTTCAACAGTCTGTTCCTCAGCCACAGACTCAACAAAGTCGTCAACATTTGAATTCAAATGAAGTTTATATGAAACAAGAGTTCAGTCAAATAAAGACTGAATACGAATATCATCCAAACGAGTCATATGAACATTCGGTGCCATACGTGGAGAACAGTTACTGCAATGTCTCTCAATGGACGGCACCTCCCAATTCAGTCCAGTGCCCACAACCCACACCTCAAGTAGGGTCTCGTATGGTCCATAGTGCCAAAGATCCGATGCTTTGGGTGCCGTCATCTCAGGGACAGTCATCACAAGAATCACAACAATCAAACGGTCAGACAAATTATTATTGCGATCAATACGGCAATACATATTCGCACTGGAATTCAGGCCAATATCAATATAGTAAGCCATCTGTAGCCCAGTCCCTATCCCACTGCCAAATATCGCCGCCGGCCTCTCCTGAGAACCAGAAACAGCACAGCTATCAGACAAACACTATTAGCAGTAATAGTGATGTCGTCTCTAAAATTCCTCTACAATTCCAAAACAAAAGCTTCCCATCAGTAGCAACAACTCCGGCACATAATTACACTCCCGCACCGTCCGGTCCCTACATTAGAGGCATTGTCACTCCACCAGCCTCTCCTCATGTCGATCTTCAACACTATAACTCTAATTCAAATCAATACACTCCACTTCCTCAGCCATTATCTGCAGTCAATCCAATTCCCGATTCAATACCAATACCGGCTCCAAAGCGAAGAGGAAGACGAAGCACAGGAAGAAAGAAAGTGACGCACCATTCGTGCTCTTATGACGGCTGTACGAAGACATATACCAAGAGCTCACACTTGAAGGCCCATTTGCGGACACATACCGGTGAAAAGCCCTATCAGTGCAATTGGAAGGGCTGTGGCTGGAAGTTCGCCCGAAGTGATGAACTTACCCGACATTTCCGGAAACATACCGGCGATCGTCCGTTTCAGTGCCGACTCTGCGAGAGAGCCTTTTCACGTTCAGACCATTTGGCACTACATATGAAACGACATTCAACTCTTTAAATATTGTATTCATTCGAACATAAAGTACTCAATCATTGCTAAAGACTTCTGTTATTATTCATCAATAGATAAGACATTTATTCATTGCATTCATCGACAAAATGATCGATTGTTAAGACTTATTGTAAATACAAATACAAGACTATATACAAGACTTGTGTATAATATAGATATTAATATTTCTTTTATAATAAGTTATCCAAAAAAAGTCTCTTATTCTTAGTTTTTTTAAAAAGTGTTCGCTTTTGAAGACTTAAATTATTTGAGTTCATTGCAAACCATTTTTCATTTGCGGTTCGTCTTGAAGTTGACTCAAATTAATAGCTCCTCTTTTATTATAAACTCAATGATATATTACAACTGCTCTTCTCTTACTCTAGTCTTCAGTTAATTTCTACAAAAACTGTTCTTTGATTTTTCAATTTTAATTTATTTTTATTCTCTCTCTCTCTCTCTCTCTCTCTCTCTCTCTCTCTCTAAATTAGTAACTCATTCCTCATGAGTGCAACAAATAATCCTTAAACTAATTTTTCAATAAAACTCTTAAGCGTTTTATTTTTTCTCTTTTTCTGTGTTTGAAAATTCATGTAAATTGCGTTTAAGACTGTATTTAAATCAGGGATGACCAGGACTTACCGTTGGGTATACCACCCAGGCTTAAAATTTGGAGTGACTCACTACAAAATAGGATGAGTAACAAAAAACCACAAAAAAGCAAATTTTATTTTTAACATAACATAAATATATCCTGGTTAAGTCATTGCTATTAAAATACTGAAATGTATTTGATAAGACCCGGTTGAGCCACCCTGGTGAATAATAAAGTGTGAATAATTACAATTTATAACTAATTTTAAAGCTACAAATATTCATAATAATAAGTTATCCATCAAAACTACTTATTAGAGAGGAGAGGAGAAGAGAGGAGAAGAGAGGAGAAAAGTACATTTATTATATTTAAAAATTGCGATTTTAATATTTGCATGTTGTGCTGTGCTGTGCTCTGTTGTGTTGTCTTACTTTTACTAATGAAAAGTCATATAATAATCTTTGGAGCGAATCATAACTGCCTTAAAGCCGTTTCATTGCTTCAAATGATACAAATATTCTCAAAATTAGTTGAATTTTATTGTAATTTAATAAATGAAATGAAATACTCCTTAAATATTATGACCACATCTTAAATAAATTTGATTTTATAAAGAGATTATTGGGGAGTGACCTCACATTCCAGTAATTATTATATTTTCAACAAAATTAATGACAACTTAATAGTTATAACAATTCTATTATGATATAAAACAAGGAATTATAACACAAATGCCTGTTTGCTTCTTACTTAATTAATGTTTGATCTTGTTATCAAACTTAAAATCACCCAAAAAATTAATAGACTCAGAATCATTTGAATCGATTGAAATTCAACTCAAAATTGTTATTTTTATTCCAAAATTTTGTGTATTTATTATTAAAACAAATTCAGAATTCAATCCAATTTCAAAAATGTTATATTTTTGACCGAAAATAATTAGTTTGAACTCAAGTTAACAGTTGTTAAGAGTTGATTCAACTGTTGTTCTTAAAACTGAAGATTATTTTTATCCAAATTTATTCACATATTGAAGAGATTTCTCTCCGAATCTTTACTGGAAATTGAAATTCAAAATTAATATCTTCTTCCGATAGTTTTCAAGTGATTACTGATTAGAAGTAATAATAAATTGACTCAAATTTCATGCGTTTCTTAACTAAGAACTTGTTTTTTTTAAAAAATCAATTTCATGTTTAAATGAATATTTGGAGGAATATATTGGAGTGAATAGCAATGAATGCAATGAATGGCTTTTTATATGAATTTTTCAATAAAATTAATGAAAAAGAAGTCGTTTTCTGTCGAATAACTAAGTCTTTACTCGAAATGCTTTAATGTTTTGTTAAGACTTTTTTCTTGTGTTTAAATTAAAGTTAAGACTTAAAGAATGACAAATATCTTTAATCTTGGAATTGCATCGCTTTGAATGATGGCGCAGACGGCCAACCATTTGCTTAGATATTTGTTGTTCGTTATGGAGAGTCGGTGTTTGTTATCAGCTCTGCATAATTGAGAAAAACCATTGAATCAATTCATTCGAAACGAACTGATCTGACATTTGAAGACAGAAAAGACATGAGATAAGACTCTCTTCTGATTAGACATCTAATGACTCGACAGACAAACTGACAAATAAATCAGCGAAGAATTATTTGATGCCACCATTAGATGGTGAACCAATGGTCGACCACTCAATTGAGATATCACTCCAATTGTTTACTCTATTTCAACAAAAATCAAATAATTTGTCGAATCATATCATTTGGAAAAACGTTTTACTGCTTTCAAGATCTCCCACTAGACTGTCATTAAGACCTGAGCTGATCCGTGTTTCAGACACTAATATTAAAACTTAAAAATGATGGCAAACCATCCATTGATTAGTCACGGATTCATCAGAGACTCATCTAATAGTTTTGTGGTTAAAAATTAGTCTCTATTTTATGCTTTATATCTGTTATGCGTTTTCCATGAAGTTCTTGAGGAGTGATTCAACCAAATCAACCACAATTCAAATAAGAACTGGTGTTGGAGTGGTATTAGCTTTTGTGGTGATCTCTGATCGCAGTGTGTCGTCAGTTAAGTACATGAATTCATCGCTTGAAAGCGCCGTCACATATGTTATCGCAGCACGAGATATACGGCCTCTACGGCCAGTCTTTCTCTGTCAGCTTAAGAACGGAGAACCAGAGAGAGCACAGACTCATAGAATTAATATATGGGTGCACTTCACTCATTCCACTCTTCTTTCTTTGTCACGCAATTTATTTTTTTTTCTTTTCAAATAAAAAAGTACTGAAGTATCGAATCTAAAGTTATGACTTTCCGAACCCTTCAATGGCTTTCACTGCAATTCCAATAATAATAATCATAACTCAAGTAAATAGTAGTTGAGGTGACCGAACTCTCCATATAGTGGGCCTTTCAATTAATATTCATGTCTTTCTCAATAAATGAATATCTCTTAAAACAAATTTTATAATAAGAGACCAAAGAATTTAATTGAACTGATCTTCATTTGAATGACTGCATCCCATTCCCCGATATCTCATTGGTTGGTCCGCTTCAGGTGGCATTCGGACGACATGGGAGGCCTAACACATAATACTATCAAATAGTAGTCTTGCAAATTATGTTAAATGTCTTCGAATCAAAAATTATTTTTCGGATATATTTTTAATGTCCAAAAAAAATGAAGAAATGCTTTAAAGTTTAAACTCATTCATTCATTCACTGCAGGAATGTTTCAATGAATTTCTTTTTACTCAAAAAGTTTTTACCAAAAACTCTAAGAAAATGTATTTCAATGCGAGATGTGATCCTTTTATGTGATTTCATTCATATTAATAGTAAAATATTTTTCAGACTTTATCTCTATTTTTAAAGAAATTTGTCTGAAAATGAAGAATAAAATTATCAGAAATCAGATAAAATTCTTGCGATTCTCGACAAACATTTTGTTGATTACGTTTTTTGAGACAAAAGTACGTAAAATATATTTCATTCACAACTATTTTAATGTTTTGAATGTTGTGAA
>JAQIXD010001386.1:0-15337 GCA_034699985.1 Minunthozetes semirufus
GTTGATCTTATTTTATAGGATTTCCATTTGCTTTACAGTATCACTAATTATTCTGAGGAAAAGATACTTTTACAGGAGTTACTACAGGAGCCATTAAATGGTTCAGTGCTTTCAACTTTTCCACTGATTATCTCTGAATAGCGTTATCTCAAAGCCTTAAGTGCCGCATGACTTCACCATAAAGACTCTTAAGTTGGTTGACATGAGTTGAGTCAATCGACTCTTCATATCGTATGCGAGAATCAGTAGAATATGCCTTAAATGACATACAATTTCTTATCACTGATTTTGGGATTCACCTCATCTTGCATTCAATTTGAAGGAATTCATTCATTTTAATTAAACTTATTTTTGATTTAAAGATAAAAAGCAAGAGTCATATCATAAGAGATAAAAAAGAGTAAAAGAGTGTTAATCTTGGTCTTACCTCAAACAAGATTTAGCGAACTTCGCGTTTCAAACGTGTTTTGCGTCAAATATTTAATAAAACTTATCTTTAATTAAAACAATTGAATTGAATTGAATTTTAAACAAATTCTTAACTATTCTGAGCTATTCTGAGCTGAGACGAGACGGAAAGATCTAAAAATTTGAGAGTTTTTGAATTCACGAAAAAAGTTTATGAAGTGCTTTAAGAATTGGCTTTTTATAAGAAGCCTAAAGTCCGCCGCTTTTTAGTCGGTTCGCAGCCATTGGTTGATAAGTTCCTACACTTTTTGCGTCACTCAGACTATAGACTGGAAGGGATCGCAAAGAAATGCTTTATTACCACAAAATGTTAGCTCATATTCAGCTCAAAGCAGAGCCAATAAAATCAGTCGAAATCGCGTTCAAAAGATTGAACATAAAGTTGTCATCTGATTCTTGTCATAAGAGTGGGTGAATATGTCATACAAGAAGCGGACACTTTGTTCTTCACTTGAATTAACAGAACGCCTACGCTTTCGATACACAAACGGCCAAAACATATCTCTTTGAAAGCTTTTTGGCTAAATATACGCTCAGAACTACTTATACAGTATATGAGTTCATCATTTAATCATATCATGTCTTCCATTAATTATTCAATCGATTCACTATTCCATAGAAATCCTTATTAACTATCAATTCATTGAATTTTGTGGTAAAACATGTTTTTAATGATATTTATCTCACAATTCATTATAATTGGATTTCATTCATAAAAAGTTATAAAATGAGTTTAATATAAATATTTCCGGTTTTTTGGAAATTCGCTCAAAATTATTGAGAAATAGATGTTTTCCAAACAAAACTCAATAATAAATGAATCAAAACTTATTTTCTTTTTTAATTTTTATTAATATTTTGGATTAAATTTCAAAATACAGTAAATGTTTAACACATTTACACAAAATTAATTCAAATCAAAACTAAATAATATATAAATTCAATTGATTTTCAATTAATCGCAAAATTTATGATTTAAAATATCTTCCAAATTATGATTACTTCGAAAATATCAAAACTATAGTCAAATAGTGTTTAATAATAATAAAGTCATTTTCGCTGCAAATTACTGTTTCTGTCGGTCCTCTCAGTCCTTTTTTCGTCGCCAACTTTTCTCCAGTTATTTTCATCGGCGCGTGTCTGACCTGTAGGACCGTCTCTTCCACCCCCATCTCTTCCAATTCCATCTCTTCGCGGGCCATCCCTTCTGTCACCGTCTCGTCTGTCGCCATCTCTACGCATTGGTCCTTCCCTTCGGTTTGCATTTCGATCGAAAGTTCTATCCTTTCGTTCGAAATTTCTGTCTGAAGGACGTCCAGCGGTGCGCCAGTTGTCGCCCTCATCGTCGGGTTTGTTTTGTCGGTCTCTCTCAACATTTCTGTTGGTTCGACCCCCGACCTGATGCCAATCATTGTCGTCATCAGCGCGAGACTGTGGCGGACGACCCCCTCTATCAATATTTCTTTCAAATCCTCCACTTCTCTCCTGATTTCTATTGGAAGGCCTATCGTTTCGCTGGAAAGTTCTGTCTCTATCGCCCCGACGCCAGTCTCCCTCATCATCTGCAGGACGAGGTTCTCGATTGGGTGGTCTTCTGTCATCGCGTGCGCGATCGGGTTTACCCACTTGTTTCCAGTCTTCCTCCTCATCCGCTCGTGAAGACTGTGGAACTCTTTTTCTGTCCAAATTTCGATCGTTTCGATCGAAGTTCCTGTCGGCGGTCTGTCCCCTCTCTCGTCTCCAATCATTTTCTTCGTCTGCTCTGGAAGGCAGAGGTTGGGCTCTAATACGTTCTCCTTGTGGTCGATCACCTTTTCTGTCTTTCCAGTCTTCATCGGCGTCTCCACGCGATCTAATGGGAGGATCTCTTTTATCTTGAAATTCAGTTCTTCGGTCAGGTTTACGCCAATTGTCTTCTTTTTCATCTCTTTGTTCTTCGCGTCGTTCTCGAAGCGGAGGTCTTTTCTCTTCTGGTTCTGCGTCTGTTTTTCGTTTATTTTCTTCGAGTTCTCTTTGTTTAAGTTTTTCCTCGATTTCGAGTTCTTTTTGTCGCTGTTTTTCCATCTGTTCCTTGAATTTTGCAGCCCTTTCCTCATCGATCTTTCGCTGAATTTCTTCGTTTTTGCGCTTCTCTTCGGCCTCTTTTTCTGAAATGTATTTCTTTTTGCGCTCTTCTTTCCTTTCCTTCCGGCGCTCATCCAAACGTCTTGTGCGCTCTGAGGCCATAATAGTCTCAAAGTTAGACAATTCTTTTTGGAATACAGAATGTCTTTCAGTAATGATTTTCTTAGCGAAGGATTCTTTGTCTTCGAGAACTCGTTTGAACCGATCCCTGTGTTGAAGAGCAAGAATGCGTTCAGCCTTTATCTCTTTGATCCTCTCGTCCTCCATCTTATCCCAAAGCTCTCTGTCTTCGACCCTCCACTCTTCGATGGCTTTTTCCAGAAGAGGTATTTCCTCGATTCGTTTCGCACGTTCCAAGTGATCGATCTTACGCTCGAGTTTGCGCTGCTTTGCCAGCTGTTCCCTTCGCTCTTTCTCCAACTGTTCAATTCTTCGGGAGTGAATATCTTCGGGTCTCAATTTGGCCAACTCTTCGTCGTCCAAATTCTCGAGAAGATTTCCAGCGAACGATCCCTTAATCATAGAGATCTGATCCTTTGCCATCTGTTTCTTAACTTCGATGTCGTGCTTCAGTTTCATCTGTTGTTCCCTCTCTTTCTTTTCGAGTTCCATCTTTTCCCTCTCGACCTGTCTTATCCTTTCCTGTTGTTCCTCCAATTTGCGTCTCTCCTCCTCTTCCCTTCTGAGACCAATCTGTTCCAACAACTCTTTCCTCTCTTCGATGATGTCTTGTCTTCCAAGAATCTTGTGGTGATCGTCGACAGCATTCAATCGATAGGCTTTCATTATTTTGCGTTTAATGTCTTCCCTTTGATTAATAATCCTCTCCGGTTCGATCATATTCCGTGCCTTTTGTAGAGTCGAATACATATTAACCAATTGTTTGCGGATCTGTTCGGAAGGCATGCTTTGGAGGTGAGGGCCTTCTATGAGTTCCTCTCCCGTTGAGACACGCAATTCAGTGCCAAATATGAGGCAACCCTTTCTGTGGTCAATGCGAACCTGGAGGTCATTTCTTCGGGCGGCCTCCACAACCATTTTCTCCAAATAAGTGAAGCTCGCAAACGGACAGAGCTCTAGAAGTCGAGTGAATTCAATAGTTTGGTAGACTTGAGACACTTCTTTGAGTAAACGCATTGTCGTAACGTCTTTGAGAGCCGTCACGTATTGCTTCAATTCTGGACATTCAGTACTTTTCTCCATAAAGTCAATCACCTGTTGGACTCGATTGCAAAGAACTAATGGATGAAAGTCTACTTCAAGGCATCGGTAGAGCTCTTGGAGAGGAGGCAAAGCGTGTGGCAATACATTCATTCTCAAGAGATCTTTGATTAGTGAGCCTCTGGTGGGGACAGTTGTGGTCAGTCCAAGAAGTGACGCCAAATTTCTTTGATGGTTCTCAATGATATTCTCTTCTGTGTCAACCAATTTGTCGATTTCCGCTCTATTGGGAGGGATTGGAATTGCAAGAGTGGCCGCCACTACTTTGGTCGCCATCTTCTGAATATCTTCTGCGGTTATATTTTTGCGCAATTCTTTCGACAAATGAAAGAGACGGAAGAGTGCGGCCGAATGGAAGAGTGGACAGTTAGCTTTCCAGAAGACGAGCGCAAGTTTTTGATAGTAATTCGCCATTAGTTGGGGTTTTGGCGGCTTTTTTGTCAGATTCATGAGATTGAATCGTTTGATATCATCGGTTGCTTTGTAGGCCTCCTGCCATAACTCCATCTGAATCGCAGAATCCAATTGAACCAAACGGGTCTCTAAATGCATGGCCTGACTCTCAGGTGCGTTCAGATTAATAGCATTTTGCTGCTGATGTCCGATCTGTTGGTTCTGAAGCTGTTGTTTCTTAAGGATATCCAAATGGGTGTGAAGATTGTCACACAATTTGCGAAACTCAGTCTTCCGATTGTATTTAATGCAAAAGCGGAAGGCCTGGTGTGCGATGTCATGATATAAGCGCTCAGTTCTGGAGTTGTTTCTCAAAAGATCCAAACACTGGCGATAAGACTCCCACAAGAACTTAACCCAAGGAATGAGAACAACTCTATCGGTTCTGTCCTGAGTGTCCTCATTGCTGACGGCAGACAACAATATATCTTCGGGAGTCTGTGCGTTATCCAAGTCGTCGACGTCGAGAACAGAGGCCTGAGAGGTCTCTTTGGCGGATAAGGCCTTTTCCTCAGCCATTTCCAAATACTTTCGAACGACGTCTTCAAAAGAGTTGATATATGTTTGTTGACAAATGATTTTATACTGATATATGCCTTCCTTCGCCACATAACTCTTCTTTAGTTCGACGCAGAGCTCAAGATATTTAATCATAATGTCTTCGTGTTTCTTCTGCCACGTCCTGTGCTTCCGACTGCGAAGAACATCGCACAGGATTTCCAGAGCTCTCGGCTTTTTGCCCACATCTATGAACTCTATTTAATGGCACAAAAGACAAACAAATTTATTAAACAGAGAATAAGTTTCGCAAATTGAGGACAAATCCTATGATAAACTCAAAAATGATATCTTTTCCGGAATTTTAGATTTTTTTCAAAATTTTTGTCTTCAATTAAAATCTGAACAAAATATTTAATAATTTGAGCAAAAAATCAATTAATTTATTATTAATTGAAAAAAAGAGACAAATATTTGGTTTAAAAACACATTTAAAACAAATTATTTGATTAACTGATAAGAAATCAATTTATTTATTGAATACAAAATCTATAGGTTTTTATGCGTTTTAAGACACGATTTATAGGATAATTGAATCAAAAATTACAAACCATTGGCTCTTTTGAGAGCATTTTCCAAACGGTGAAAATAAATCGGCATTTCTTAAGACTTATTTAATTGTAAATCACGACTAAATCAGATGAAAATCACTTCCATACGGCGTTTAAGTCAATGCAGACAAAAAGTCTTTCATTTTATGACACGTTTTGCACTGAAATGTGAACAGCATTTCATTCAATTACGACTTCTTTGACAAACATTTGTTTCAAATGACGTAATCTTTGGATTAATCTCTGAATGAAAACAAATCATTGACTCAATCGTTGAATGAATGAGTGATTCAGCAAAATATCTGTCGATCTTAAGTCGGGTTCAATTGAAATCTTCTTCGTTTTAATTGATATTTTGCCTCAAATTGGATCACATTTTCATCGAAAATGGTTTTGGAGAGCACTATAATATGGTATGTATTGAGACAATTGAAGATAATCTCATTTTAATGGTTTAATTGTTGTGAAAAGTGTTGATAACAGCGAATTCATGAGAAATGGAGACTTTGTTCCGACTCGACTTCAGGCACAACAGGACGCCGTCTCAATGGTCTGCCACTCGAAGACCAGATCCAATCCTGAGAATAACGTGGGTTTGTTGACTCTGGCGTCCAATCCTCAGGTGTTGACCACTTTGACGACAGACGTCGGACGCATTCTCTCTAAACTTCATTCAGTGGAACCGATCGGTGAAATCAATTTAATGACGGGTATAAGAGTCGCACATTTGGCTCTCAAACACAGACAGGGAAAGAACCATAAGATGCGAATCGTTGTATTCGTTGGAAGTCCTGTCGATACCGAAGAAAAAGAATTAATAAAATTAGCGAAACGTCTGAAGAAAGAGAAAGTGAATGTCGATGTCATCAACTTTGGCGAAGAGGCCTTCAATACTGAAAAGTTGACCGCTTTTATCAAAGCACTCGAAGGAACCGCTTCTCATTTGGTGACAGTCCCTCCCGGACCCCATCTCTCAGATGCTCTCATTAGTTCTCCTGTAATTCAAGGCGAAGATGGAACGGGTGCTGTCGGTATCGGTGGCTCAGGATTTGAGTTCGGTATTGATCCCAATGAAGATCCAGAACTGGCTCTCGCTTTAAGAGTTTCAATGGAAGAGCAGAGACAACGTCAGGAGGAAGAGGCGCGAAGAGTTGTCGCTACCTCTGCAGAAGAGAGCGCTACATCTGGTGGTGCCGGCAGCTCATCAACCGGTGCGGCCGTAAATACAGAAGAAGCTCTTCTTGAAAAAGCTCTGGCGATGTCTCTCGAACCCGAAGAGGACAGAACTAAAGGGGCGAACACTTCAGCTCAAGTGAGAGATCCGATGTCAATGCCTGACTTCGCGACGATGTCTGAAGAGGAACAGATCGCGTACGCAATGCAGATGTCTCTACAACAGGCGCACGACTCAACAAAACCCGTAGACTCTCCCGTTCCGATGGAAACGGATGACACCGAAGACAAAGTAATACTTATTTTTTGAATAATTGTTTCAATCGATTAATTGTTTGCTTTAATAGGATTCGAGTAAAGACAGCAAATAGCCATCGATTGTCTTAATTGGTCTCTAATTTTATCGAATTTAAAAGAATAGATGAAAACAATTAAAACGATTTAAAATTTTGATTACATTTTTCAATAAATAATTTCATTTAAATTATATTTACTTTTGATTTAAATGTATTTAATATAAAACAAGGGATCCATTAATCGATCAAAAGTTGTCTTAAAAGTGTTTTATGTTTAAGTTTATTAAATAATTATCAGAAATTCATAACTCATTCCATAATTATATCAAAGATTTTCAGTGATTTCACAGTTTTTGGTAATTCATTAAAATAATTAATAAAAACTTCAAAACACTTCCACTTCTTTGTGAGACTTAGTTTGAGTTCATTAATAGGATAATAGAGTGAACGCGACTTTAATTAAGTATTTGTTTTAAACCTTTTATTCACAATATTTTTGATAGTTTGAAATGTCTTTGAAAAAACTTCTCTTCGGAACTAAACATAAGAAGAATTTGCAGAAAACGACAAAAGAATGTGAGAATAATGAGAATCAAATTGAATTCGATCTGAATTCTCAAAGAATACAATTATTGAGTGCTCTTCTCGTCAGAGATTATTATTCAAATCAATTGAGAGCACTGAATGAGCACAGCCTCACAAATGCCTCGATTGGATCAAAGTTCGACTTATTGTCAAATATGGATAAAGTAAAGACATGTCTCAAAGAATTGGATGAAAAGTGTTGTCATTTGAAAGATACGATTCAACGAGAATTTGACGAACAATCGATTGAAGATAACTTTGATATCAATTCTTTAATCGAAAGCATTACTCATTTCTTCGCCAATGGATTCAATAATTGTAAAGAATCCCAAATTGAAGACAAATCTAAAGAATGTCTTCCGAACACTGCCTCCACTTCTAAAAATTATTCGAAGTCTGAGTTTTGCGAACAATTATCTTCTCATCAAAAGTTCGATTTGGAACTAATGGTAGGCATCGATCAGAAGATAAATATTAGTGAAATCGAAGACGAGTGCAAACAAGTCTTAAATGAAACCCTAAGAGTTCTTAGTTTAGAGGACATCAATAGACCGGAATCTTTTTATTCCATTCTCTCCATTGATTTGAGAGACATTACACTCACAGAAAGTGCTCAGTACTACACTCCACAAGAATATCGATCACAAAAACCACTACTGAATGTTGAAAAGTGTTTTCCATAAAATGAATTATAAATAAAATGAATAAAAAGTATTATATTTTTAACATTTGTTTTATTGGTTTTTAGTTAACATCATTGAAAAGACATGTAATTGCAATGCATTTCAATAATCATCTTTTATACAATTTTTCAATCATTTCTAGAATTTTAAGATTCGTTTCGATATAAGAATTACAAATTGTAATCAATTGTACGGTAAGTGTTGGCGAACGCATCCACTTATGTGTCGATAAAGCAATCGCTTGATTGAGCACTCATTCCATTAATCACCGAAATATTCATTTCATAGAATTTTTATATGTATTTCGTCTATAATTATATAAAGAATATTCAAAACGACTGCAAATTAATCGAAAAAAATAAACGAAAAAACGCGAAAAAACCAAATAATGATAATCCCTTCAGAAGCGCATCAATTATAGGATAATTACGACAATTATATCAATAGTTTTGGCAAAAGATATATAAAGTGACGATTTTTATGCAATTTTTGTCATTTTTTTTGACTTTATATATGATTTTCGCGTTTATGGTCTTCAATAGACGTCTTCCTTAACCCGTCCGCCATCGCCTTCAGAAACGAAACGCTTTCGTCCCCTAAAATACAAATGTTTTGACACAACTGTTCTCAATATGGTTTGGAAAAAGACATACCTCGAGGGCAAGTTCTTCAAGAGATCGCTCGGAAAGAAACCTCCGGTCTGACACTTTTGGGCGAACTTCTCAAGAATATTATAGGCGTGCGGAACATCAATGCATATCTCAGGCATCTCATGATAGACCCGATTAAAGCCCTTTAAAACACAAAACAGTAATTAAAATCATTTTTCAATTAATGTCTAAAAATGTATTACATTTTTCAACTGATCCAAAGTTATGATAACTGAAGAGCAAAGAGACTTAAGAAGTGCACAAATGAGATCCATAGCTCGCTCTCCCATGTCTTCAATAGCCATAACCACAGCTTCGTAGACGAACTCGTGATGGAAGTGCGGGACTTCCAACTCTTGTAGACAACGGGTGGCCTCTTCGATGTCACCCGAAGACAAATACTCTTTAAGAAGCGATTGGATCTGTTTTATCAGATACTTGACGGGACGCATACCACCGCTGACACCCCAAACACTATCGAGTTTGACGAGTCCGTGCTTCATACTCAGCAGGACATCCGCGTGTTCGATGGCGAGGCGGGCCTGAGAACACTCAACAATTCCTTTGTATTGCTGAACGAATTTCGGTGGAATGCAATCGTCGGCCACCGCTCGAGCGATAAAATTTCCCAAAACAGTGGATGCGTTTGGAGTATCCAAAATCAAATCCGGAAGACTATTGAGAAGAACATCGAAACCTCTTTCGATGTCTTCCTCGCATAGAATGCGTCCGTATAAGTCAGATATGAGGACAGACGTCATTTCCCGGTGAGAGGCCTTTCTCTCCATAGCCAACGACACCGCTATCACAAGAATTTGATGCAAATTCGCTCCCAAATTGATTTCTTCGAGAGAAAGCGCCACTTCGTCTGTATCTCCGTTTTCCAAGTATTCATTCAGAATAGGATTCAAAGCCGTTTCGATTTCATTCTCTTCCAACGGAGGAGTTATGGCTTCAAATTTGCAGACATCCTATAATAGGACATATAGTATGTCATTTGGATTTCCTTAATGACAATTCTTATGAGACAAACCTCACTGTCAGAGTCGTAGTTGGGGTCGTGGGGATCCTCGAGACCCTCTTCGACACCAACTAACTCACTTCCTGGTCTACC
Source organism: Minunthozetes semirufus (assembly GCA_034699985.1). Classification (NCBI taxonomy): domain Eukaryota; kingdom Metazoa; phylum Arthropoda; class Arachnida; order Sarcoptiformes; family Punctoribatidae; genus Minunthozetes; species Minunthozetes semirufus. The sequence goes on from JAQIXD010001386.1 coordinate 9,877, forward strand.
CCACGTTCCTTTACCACCGGCACCGCCTTATGATTAAGAAAATTATTTTAATTAATGAAATAATAGACTAAAAACAGGAAAAGTGAGAAAAGGGGACACCATTTCACCTCTGAGTTTCATTGAAGCAAAAGACATCAAATCAAACAAATATACAAATAATGAGAATTTGAGTGAAAAACAAATCAAAAGAAAAACTTATAAAAAGAAAACTTAAAACAAATCAAAGGAATGAATGAATCGACTTCAAGAAGAGGATCGTTTGCAGTGGAGTCGGCATCACTGCTCATGCATTGGATCCGATTGGTGTTCAATAACTATAAACTTAGGGCTTATTTCATGGAAAACAAGAGTGAGAACAATGAAATGCTCCACTTTTTCTTAGATCAAGGCTTAGGACTGAATAAAAAGTGTTAATGCATTGGATATAATGCAAACACAGAATAGAAATGAATGTGTCGTCAGTGGAGTGGTGTGTGAGTGCACTGCACTTTGTTTTGAAATCGAAAGTTATGAAAGTTATGTCCTTAAAAATTGTTGTATTAAATCAATCTCTTAGTTAGTGTTAAACCAGAAACCTATTTAAGAACAACGTTTTCCCGTTAATTCAGCCGTAAGTTCAGTCACCCCAACCTTTTTCCTCAATAATCCATTCATTTGTCTCCGAAATGCATAAATAATTATAATATTCCCAACAAATCATTTATTAGGAAAGACTCAAATAATTTGTTCCATTGTCTCAATCGAACCAAATATGTATTTAAAGTGTTATTCAAATGTGGAAATACATAACAGATTTGTTGCTAACGTGCAAACCATATACCAATCCTGTAATTCGTCAGTAATTCACATAAACATAACATAAGGTTAATCGTTATTAACATTAACTCCGAAATGAAATCAAAAACAAAATTAAATATAAATTATTTTTCGAAAACATTTCTAATGGAATAAAACGGTCTTAACTTAACTCAACTCAAAAACAGATAAACTAACGAAACGAAAATTCAAGGAATTAACACATTCTCAAAGTCAGGAATCAATTAAACTCAAACTGAATACTAATTCAATACTAATTTAATACTAATTGAAAGTCATTTGATTTGAGTCTCAAAAGACATCAAATTATTTATTTAAGTCTTATTTTAAATTAATTGCGATTATTCTCAACGAATATTACTTCTATTATAAGCCGTATTGTAATCAAAATATAGTTAAACAGCTCTTGAATTTCGGAAAGTGATTAAACAGAAGCTCTAAAAATAAGTTCAATGTTTACCAAAGACTACAAAACGAATGAAAACAATTATCGATTGAAGTAAAGGGAGAATAATATTTTGAAAAAACAATTCGGATACAACTCATCAACTTTTGTGCCAATTATTGAAGTTTTTGTCAAAACTTTTCGATTAAATTATTGATAAAATATATCGATTTGAAAAACTTGGAACAGAATATTATTTACGATAAAACAGAATATAATGATTACAAGGAATTAATAATTTCATTGAATGTCAGCGAAAATATCAAATTCAATGAAAATAAAAACATTCATTAAAAATATAATCCAATACTTGTTTGCATAAGAATGTAATAAATGTAATAAAAAGCGATTAGAATTACCAATGAATTACCCGAATAATAATTATAAGAGAGTCTAAACATGAAATTCAAGATTTTCTGATCTCAAAGAATGTGAGACGAGATTTGAAATCAAAACTAAGGATCAATATATTGAGAAATAGGAGAAAATGGGAACATTATATACATTATATACCTTTATATATAATTTATATCTAATTAATTGCTAATGAAATGGCAATACTTTTTCATATCGGATCAGTTTTGGGGCAAATTCTCAAAGGAAGTCATTCATTATCCAAAGAAAGATTCATTTAAATGAATACACAGTTAAGAGGACAGGTATTATCGAATGTGAATCTGAGCTAAAAATTAGTTTCAATAAAATTTATTATCAAATAATCGAATAAATGTATGAAAATTGAAAACAAGAAAACGAAAGTCATTGACTCACAAGAGATTTGCTTTAAGTAAACATTAAATTAAGTGAAAACATAAAAATCGTTCAAAAATTACTTCTGATTTGCAATTAATCGATAAAATCAAGTTTCGTAACAAACAATTAAATATCTAATAAATGGAGGAAAAGCTCTTTAAATCTCATAATTTATGATTAGATTTAAATTCATCGACAAATAAAATGCATGCATTCATTAAAACTGATGATTACTCAATTGGTGACCAATTTTTTCTATCTTTTCTTTTATCTCTTTTGAAACACTGTTTAAAGAATTATAGGAATCAAAGAGAAGGAGAATTACTTGAAAACTGGTGATTCTGAGCTCAAATAGTGAGGCAATAGAGAAGCAAATGTGGAAAAATACCAAATATTGATTGACTTCAACAAAGATGGGCTCTCTATGAAAGACAACACAACTCTGTTTCGCTCGAATTTAATGAAAATCGTTTTCAATTTCTATGAAATCGATAGCTATTCACAAATCATATTATTTTGGCTAAAGATTTGCGAAATATTGTTAATTATAGACATTCCTTCTTTATTTAATTTAAAGAGGGTATGACATAACTCAATCTAATCTTTTAGTTGAGTATCACTTTTTCTTCGCTAAAAATTTATACTATTTTTCGCTCATACCTAACATTCGAACAAAATTCAATTCAATTCAATAATTCTTATATTTTGTATGCATTTTAAAAACGTATTCAAAATTTTCTTGAAATTTAATAATGTTTTTCAAAATAAAAAGAAATTTAAAAGAAATTGAATTAAATATGAAATGTGTGTAATGTGTGACCCATTTAGTTGTTTACACCAAATATAACTAAAAGAAACTCTTTGTCTAAAATAATTGATTAAAATAATAGTTTGACTCAAATTAATCGAAAAATTAGATAAAAGTATTCCATATTTTGTTATTAAAATCGCCATAATTTATAACACAAGTCATTCGCAGCCAAATCTAATCAGACAAATGACAAACCATTCAAATAATAGCATTTGTTGTCGTCTTTACAGACATTTGAATGTTTGCCAAAACTAATATCAATAAACATATTAATCGCAAATAAAGGAAAACTTATGCCTTTTGTTTCTAAGGAGAAAATCACCCATTTTTTCGCTCATAAAATCATTTAACAAAAAAAAAGCAAAAAACTGTCGTTTAATCCAAATTTGATTTCTGTCTCTAAATCTAAAATAATGTTTAAAAACAAGAGAAATGGTCTGAAGGGGTCTGAATGAAGGCATGAATTAATTTATTTAAATTTATTGCTTAAATGCTCTCAATTTGAAAGAAATCAAAAAATGGGAAAAAGACTAACGACTCGATTGATATCTATTTTCCAAAATTTATCGAAAAATAAATTCTGTTTTTATTCGGAGACTATTTTTCAAATAATTCAATAACTCATTTCATTTTTAGAAGAATTATCGATCGGTTGGGTATAAGAAATGAATACTTCGAGAAACAAGATATGAATTGAATGGATGTGGAGGCGGTTGAGAGGGGAAACCACTAAAATTTAGGCTCTAATATAAAACTTGAATAATAATAAGTACCGAAACGTAATGAAAGGGCCGACAACTGAAGAATTGAAAGCAAAACCGGTTCGCAAAGACTTGTTTTTCTGATTTGCAAAACTCATTACAATTATCTTTAAGTAAAAGCAAAAACCAAACCAAACGTGTAATCAATTTACCGGTCATTCGGAGCAAAATCATTAAAATCCTTACAATTACTGACAAATAGAGAAAAATAGACAAAACTATTGTTTGAATAATTGAGAGGCTTTTGAGGCAAAAATCACTGGAATTACAAACAAAATACTTGTTATGCAATAAAACTATTTGTGAATTACGATACGATTCATACAAATTGTGTTATATGTTATGTAATACACATCAAATGCATATCAAATTAAATACAATTCAGGAAAATCTCTAAGAAATCCCTATTTCGGAGATTTTATCGATTATTAAATGAATAATAAATTAGTTTTTCTAACAATTAATACAAAATACGGAAATTCAAACCAAAATAGAATCGCTTTTCAGACGAAAAATATTCTTAAAAAACTTGAAAATAATCCAAATATTAATAAAAGAGTAAAAACAGAATTTCTATCAAAAGAATAGCAATAAAAAGACTTCAATGTCTTTTAGCTGTCTTGTGATCCCTTTAAAGTTTGTTTACTCAGTTTTAAACACAAACTCAGCTAAATATAAGTTTAGGAATCAATAAATGCTTGAATTTTGGTTTATCTCAAGAATTAATGTAAAGAACAATACTTACGCCACATATCAAGTGATTGAGTGATGGAAACAAACAAATGATTTTCGGCCAAACTTTTAAAGGCATTCAAACTATTGAATGAATTTAGTCTTAAATCATTCAATTTGTAAAATCGTGTGAATGTCTCTCAAATGTCTCAAAGATTAATAAATATAAGAATATTATTCTTCGAGTGATTATTATCTGATAGTGGCTTCAAATGACCAAAAATGTGCTCCACTTCTGAATTTTGTTTTCTTTTTTTGGGGTCTCTGTTATGCTCTGAAGGGATTGTAATATAAAAATAGTGGAAATAATGGTTCAGTCTATTCAATGAATTGGCAAAACAAGTCAATCAAGTGAAGGTCACCTTTGTTTTGGTAGGAATGGCACCCGAACCTAACCGACACTCCCCTCAACAGAATGTATTAAGCATTTAAAGCACAACTGAAGCCAATAGAAAGCAAACGTTATTTATCCTGATTTCAAGGCCAACAACACAAGAGGTTGTGCTGAAAGTGGGCCCAAACAGCACTCAAACGGCATTCAACAACACAGTCATAAACAGTGGACTCGAAAACGATTTTAAGCTTCCGCTCAAAACACCAAATGATGCGAAGAAAAGGTTTATTTCAATCAAATGTTTGATTCATTTAAATCTCAAAACAAATAAATAGTATTCAAAGCCTTCGCTAAACAAAGACAACGAAATATAGGACACAAACGCTGTTTGAGTCACGTATTCTTCACTTCGACAACACTTTCATAGATACTCTTAGAGACAATTTGCAGGAACAGGAATAACATGAGTTCCACAAAAAAAATATTCAAACAATTTTCCCCTAAAAACAAGTCTCAGAGCGAAGACTAACTTCGAGCGCGAAATACAGCTGAAGGCAATGGTTTGGCCAATCGTTCGACAAGATATGCCTCACAATCCATTACCACAACCAATCAAAGAGTGGAAAAACACCGTAAAGAAGGGATAGAGTGGGGATCGGGGCTGAGCTCAACGCAACTCAGACTAAGCCATTTACATAACTATCGATGTATGTGAGGCACAGGCTATGCACAGTAGAGATGAGGATCGGATGAAATTTTTGTCATCCGATCCGATCCGAGATTTTTTGAGCTCTTATCCGATCCGATCC
>JAQIXD010001387.1:0-15336 GCA_034699985.1 Minunthozetes semirufus
CATCATAACAGATAACAAATAATAAGCAAACAATATATTCAATGCTTTCTATTCTCAATAGAATCGACAACTTTTGAGAATTTTAAATCAAATTCAGAATCAAATCACAAAATGATTCGAATATTTCGCTGATTCGGCATATTTTCCAGAAATGCTTTCCTCAAATACTTTTCAAAATTTTATGTTTAAAAAATAACTTATTTGTTGTTTGTGTTTATTAGCCTTAAAAGCTCTTCATTTATTCCTTCAAAGTTTGATCCATTAACATTACACATATATCTATCCATCTCCTGATAGTATTAAAGATTGCATATATTTTTGTTAGACATTAATTTAATATTAAAGATTTCTTAATATTCTTCTTATGAACTGAAATCTTGTTTATAGTATGATTCTCTTCGATTCATATTAAATTAGATCAATTAAATGTTATCTAACCTTAGATTTCCTTTGTTTGTGGCATATTTGATATGATTACAGAGGGCTTCAAACATTTCATGGGCTGTACTCACATATCGAGCGTCAAATACCTAATAATGAAATGCGATTTCAAATTAATGAATACATTTCTGAACATTCACATTCTTAATTCAAATAGTGATCTTGTTTAGATGTGTTTAAATGTGAATAAAACTGAAATACATTTATATTCAACAGATCACATTTAATTGTATTATCATGTATCTAATAAAAGTATTTTTGTTGATTACGGAAAAAATTAGTTGAAATGTTATCGAAAGTAATTTAAATTTTCAACTCATGTATCGATTTTAGTGCCATTTTTACAGTTAATTACCATTTTGTCGATTAATTCACTCGAGAATTAACTTCAAAGTCTAAAACTTATCTTCAAATCAAATCAAATTAAAATTTTTCCAAATTATTCAAAACGTTTTGCTATTAAATGTTAAAAGAAATGGTTTAGTAGTACTCGTGTCGACGGAAAGTACTTATTTTCAATGAGATAAGAGTTGGAAGTGTTGGAAGTGATATAACAAAAATAGAGGAAAAACTTTTGCCTCGTTTTCATTGATTGCTAGAATATGTTGAACACAGAGTTTACAAATAAATTCGCAAATATTTTGTTTTTATGTAAAACTACTGAAAGTTTTAATACAGGAATTCTCTGGTATTAGAGTTGAGATACAATAAGCCTAGACTTTAGTACTGACAACAAATTCAATATATTGATTGTCTTTTTTGTTTCACAATCGTTAGTAATAGAAGTAGTGGTTAAGGAGTCCTATGTTTTTTGAGGTAAACCCTATTGAGAGAACTTCCTATTCATTCCTCTTATATCCAAATACAAAACCGCTGTTTATTATTATTAGACAACATTTTATAAGACGCTGTGATTCCGCTCCTCATCTCATGATTTTATTCTGTGCCCAACAATATTAGGTTTGACGTATGAGTATATCATATACACGAGTAATGCTTTATTTGTGTTCACAATACATTAAATGAGGAACACCACGAATGGCTGTCCTCTCACTCTTATATAACATATTTTATTGGTCTTTGATTTATAGTTAATGAGTTTAGACATTTGGACACAATTTATTTATTACTCATTTATTCGTCATTCACTCTCTTGTTATTGTTATTCAGTAAACAAACTATTTGTCTAATTATAGGTTTTCCCTTTAATTTACTCCAACTTTCAATTATATTAAATGTATTTACTTTTGTGGTTATAATACATAACATTCTTGTGTGAGCTAACCATCGCTCATATCTTCATTATAAATGTGATTTTAAAAACAATATCTATATGTTTATCATGATTTAGCATGATTATCTTATTTTTCAGTCGGAATATTCATTTATTTCAATGTAAATTTGGTTTAAATTATTGATATGGCCATTTTATATGATTAAATCTTTGTCTAATTTAGTATTTATGGCCTCAAATAACCTCAAAAATAACACTCATATAAAAATGGAGTCATTTTCTCAAATGTTTTGACAGGCATTCCTTTGGAAGCGATTATCTCTCAAACATTCTTTTACGGCATTCATTGCTTTGAGTTAAACTAAGACCAGCAAAATAGCAAGATTAAACTTGTCGTTAAACTATGTCAGTACAGTTACCACATATTCTTTGAAATGTAATCGAATGTCATTCTATTTGTTGTAATCACTGATCGATTCTGTAAACTAATCCCTAATTTAATGAAGTTTTTATGGTATTTGTCGTCAAATGCTTTTAACAAATGAATAAAAATAATAATTTATTTCAAACAACTCTTCAATCAATGAAAACCTCTTATATTTCTAATAATAAATCTTTCGAAAGAGTTATAGAAATTTTAATTTTCAATAAATATTCATATTTTACGTCAATTTTTACGAAAAAAAAGTAAAAAAAATGATACAAACATTATTTTTACGAAGCAATCAATCAATAAAACTTATGTCAAACGATTAATTTACCTGTAATTTTGACCATTGAATTCTGCCAATACATCTAGGTGCATTTCTCCATGCCAATTTAGCCCCAAATATAAGTTCGGTCTCCTTTAGTGTGTAAGTGGATGTCTCCAACACTTGTTTAGTAATTTCAGTACACCTGAGCTGATGTGCGGCCGAATTAATTCGTTTAATCGACGCATAGTATTGTTCGATGAAATGTTTTGCCTCTTCTATTACTTCTTCGTTGGTTTTCACACGTTTTTGATTATTATTGAAAAGCGAAGTTTTATGAGATATAATAGATCCAGCACATATATTCTTTGAGCATCCTAATAACTTTTTAATAAATAAATATCAAATTATCTTTTTGTTAAAAATAACCTAAAATTATAATATTTAGTAAAGAATTTATTTTAATTCAAATATAAATTAGGTTTTGTTTGGATCCAAAGCATTGATATAAAGTTTAAGTTTAAGTTTCTAATTAAATTGTAAAATCAGATGAAAGAAGCATGCTTCATTTATTTGTTTAACATGGTTTAAAATTTAACAGAATTTAAAGCTCAAAAGTGAGTGAAAACCATAGAAAAGTATTGAATGTATTACTTGTTGTGCGCTATTATGGAGAGTATCGCTAGTGATCTGACCGGAGACTATATTTTTAAGTTTAGCCAAACGTTTATTTGTTCCATACGTTTGTTTATATCTATAATTAAATGAGAAAAAGACAAACATAAGTCAGCCATAAACTCATAGTCAATGATTGCGATGGACTGGTAGTCAGTGATGCACTCGATCTCTCTTTTAGTTATCAGATGAGAGGCTGATAAAAGTCATGCCTATTGTCATCAGTGACACCGACCGATGGGATTTGCATTAAAGCAAGTATTGCAATGAATGACAAAATAGACACAAACCGTGAATTCGAGTCAATGAAAGACAATAGAAGTGAATGAAAGTGAATAGAAGTGACACAAAAAGTTTTATACAAAACAGAGCATCGCTTTCAACGCAAATTAAACCGCTTTTTGTTTTATAGACTTTTCACTTGATTTTAAGTTTACTTTCATTCAAATTCTTTATTTTAAAATATATATATTACGTAATTATATATTATATAAAGTATACTTTATAATTTATAAAAGTGATAGTTTAACCAAAGAAAAATAGCACTTAAATCCTTAGCAATTCTATTATGATATCTTTTGTTTGTTAAATTTATTTAATTAAAAGAAACAAAGAATTTAATAAATATTTAAACACTTTTGGGAAAATCAAATGATTCCAAAAGCTTTTTTTGTGTGAGGTGTCATCTATCACATCTCACATCTCATATATCATATGAGAGAACAATTCAAACTGAACTCATACTTATGGTGAGACAATCGGAGCAAAATTGAAACAAAATAAATCACTTCTGGAATACTTTCTTAAGGAAAAAATTTATGAACTGATTTTGTAATAAATTTTTAGATCACTTAAACAATTCAGATAAAAAGCAACACTAAATAAAGTAATGACAGCATAAGAAAAACCTGATAATAGTGAATAACCAATAACCATGGTACCATAACCACATTCAAATTAATTAGAAATACAAAAATAAATTGAAAATCTTTGCTATGAAATAATATAATCTGTTTACCAGAGCTGTAATATGATTGGGTTTTGAGGAAATGATCATGTTAAAATCCTAATAAGCTCTATAAGCTTGGTCATCTTAAGTAAGTGCCGCTATACAAAGGAGTGACAGAACAATCCGATAATAGAATTGAAATCGAAATATGTCTGTCTTTATGTGTGTGAAGAGACCTAAAAATCAGTGCAAATCTCATTTTCATCTCCTTTTGTGTATTTGAAGAGAAATCCATTCCTTTTCCTGAAATCTCCAACAAATTGAATATATTTTTCATGATTTTCACTTAAATTCCTAAAACTCCATATTCTTTGCTGTAAGTTAAACAACATTTCAATATTTGTTTCCATACTTTTTATTCAAATAATCTAAAACACATTATTGTCAATCAATAATACCAGTAATGTTTAATGAAAAAAGTTTTCAGAGTTTTGAGGATTGATACTAGGTAGGTAGATTCATTTCATTATCCCTCAAAACGTATAGTAAAACTACCCCTTCTAGCAAACAGAATAAAGGTTACAGTCATATACCATTGTGTCAGTCATCGAGATATAGATATTTTGATCGAATTTCATCATAAAAAAGTACATTTGAGGCGATCGTCATACTCTTAATTAGACATTTACTTTTATAAACTTCTACGACATTCTATGTAATATTCTTTATAATAATTGATTCAATAATTTCTATATTATTAGTATAGAGTCAAATAATGTATAAATGAATTGTTTGATTCCATATCCCATACTTTTGAATGTAATTTCATTTGAACTCTTATTTTCTTTTTTATCGGCAAAAGAAAAGGAAATCGATTCTTCAAAATTATTCGTTTTGTTGATTTTCTTCGTATAATTTCTAACTTTATTCAGCCTTTTAATAAAATACTTTGAAAATTAAGTTAAGGTAATTATTTGAACTCTTGTTTAAGTCTTATTTTGATGCACATAGTTTTTACTCTTTTGAGCTTTTTTGTGATCGAATTTTTGTGATGAGTCATCAGTGATGATCAAGATCTTTCAGGGGCTCAAAATTCAGAGACAAATTCGATCAAATTAATTAATCTAAAACATATAATTTCTATCAATTTATCTTATTTTTACATGTTTTCTATGAGTTTCTACAAATACTTATCATTTGTAGTCATATGGATGTTGTGAATCAAGTGATGTTATGTTAAGTTAATCTAAATTTTAGGAAAAACGTGTCCTTTAATCGGAGAAAGTGTTTAGCGATTTGAGGAGTGTTTTGTGAATTTGTGTTGCGATGAATGGATGTTAAGAAATGTTCAATAAATAAGTGCTAAGAAAGTGTTGATCTGATGTGTTGTACACTAAAGTCATAAGAGGAGCAAAAATGATAATCAGATCGGAAGTGAACTCTCATTATCTTTTCTGTGCATTCAATCTCATGGCTCTACGAATCACATACTAATCAAAAAATCTAAACCCGAGAATACAAACACTCAATATTGAAAGCCCTGGTGTTTCCTGTGCTTTGAGTGCTGTACAGCAAAAAAGGAGATAAACCGATGAAAAGCTTTATAATAAGAGCCATAAATGTTGGATAAAAAACTTTATTGTCTTTCACTAAACATATAATCGTTATATCATTGGATATATCTCTCACTTCTTTTGTCTTTATTTTTCATTGGAATGTCATATATGTATGTATTGAAGAAATAGCACTTATGGCTCAATGAATAAACTCAGTCAATATTATTGATTTTTTATTCAACCGCTAATTGCCATTTATCGAATTAGCCTAACAGACTAACAGACTAACATGCTTTTTTCTTTTTTAGATCATTCTTAAAACTTACTAAGATTCCTTTTATTGAAATCTATGTTTTTGATTGAAAGCGAACTATTTTTTTCAAAAACATTTTAGAATTTAATTTAGTTTTGTGTAATTCAATTGGTTTTTTTGCGGTTCTGTCCTTTGATTATAGAATTATGAGTTTGTCGTGAGATGGTCGACAAATCATGAGAAATAAATATATAAAATTATTCACTAAAAGAATCACTCAATCATTGTCTTAAAAAATACATTTCTGTGAAGCCCTGCGAATGTGATTGGAGTACAGAATTTATTAAACTTTTAGTTACTGTAGTTCTTGTCGGACACAGCAATACAATTCATTATCCGATATATAAAATATTATCTCTGATTAGAAAATGAAATAAAGTTTGACATAAGTATTGAATTGAACTTCAAAGCCTTTTGAGTAATTGAGACTCGAATGGTGTCTCAAATTAGAAGTCAGGGCACGGACTCAAAAATTAGTTTTCAAATCTCAATCTAAAGAAAGAGGAAAAGATTTAAGAAAAGGAAACAAAAGCCACTCAAATCATTATCACTAAATTCTATTACTTAAGTAAGAGTTAAGGTTTGTTTACTGATTCCCAAATGAAAAGTCAGTTGAAAATTAAGTGCTTCTTTCTTAAGCATCATTTTCTTATCAATCTTTTAAAATGTTTTCAAAAAAGTAAAATCATCCATTTTTTATTGCCATAATTTGATTCAAGATGCTTTTTCATAAAATCAATTTCTATAAATTTTTAAAAATTATTGATTTTTCAATTAAAGTAAATCTTTGAATAAAGAAATATTTTATTGAATTAAATCATGAATGAGTTCTATCACATATAATAACTTAACTGACAAATAATTATAAGTTATTATTTGAAATATTCTCTTCTTTTGTATGAAAATAACGTCTGAATAGAAAATAAAGATAAGTTTTGTGATTGTTTTCCATTTCGAAAGCCATTAATAATTGATTTCAGTTTCAGTTGTTTTGGCATCACTTTTAAAAGTACTGCTGGAAAGTGTTCTTTAAGGTTATATTTGGAATAGTTTTTAGGTTTTGGGTTTTGGTAGCTTTTTATTATTCATTGCAACCGGTATTTGACATCAAATCAATCAAAAGTTGAATTTCTAGAGAAATTTTTGTCCAATTATTTGTAAAATTACTGAAAATTTATAAACAACTGAATGACTGAATCGAAGAGAAACAAATGCACTCAAAGTCAAAATATTCATAACTTATAACAAGAGTAGTCTATTGTCTATTAATTAGAATATAAGCATTGATTGATTGCATCGGAGCTACAAAAACCTAATACAAGTGTTGTATGAAATCTCAATCAAAGATAGGAATAAAACAACTCTAAAACTTTGGCTTTGATTCAGAGCTAATAATTATGATTCCAGTCCTCAAATACAATGTTTTGTTCACTCAATAGTCTGATTAGAGCAACAAAAATGAGTATAAAACTCATGTGATATCTAATAAGATATCTCTAAATAATTTGATTTGAGTTCAAATAAGCAGAATAAAAGTCAATTGACTTCGATTCCAAAAATTCCTTCAAATTTAGATAAACAAAAACATAAAAACAAAAATATCTGAAATTCATTAAAAATTCTATCAGTTGTTCAAAGATTTTGAAATTTATGGCTCATATATGGTTCACATTCTTTCAATTTTTGCTGAACCAAAAGTAATCAATACTTATGTCATTCGTAATATATTTTTCAAAGTTGAGATTATTTTCAATTCCTATAAAACTTATATATGATTAGAATTTTAATGATTTCTTACAGAAATTCAATTCAAATCATATCAAATTGAGTCAGTTATTATCAATGGCGTTAAGAAAGACAGAGTGGGTTCATCCCAAGACGCATATATGTCTCAAATTCGGTCTCTAATCCCATATTTGCCCTTTATCAAAATTCAATATTTCGCATTTATAGTAGATTATTAAAATTCACCTTCAACAAATTAATATTAAATTTTATATATAGAACTCAACAATTTAAAACACTAATCGATAACTGTGTAACTGGACACTTTATAAAAATAGATTTATATCTGATTGAGTTTCTTCAAAATTCAATAAATGGCTTAACTTTTAATACTAACTAAAAAAAGTTTATTAATTTCATCCATGAATTAGTTTTTTAATGTTTTTACTTCTTTTTAAATAAATGAGTTTAATGTCTTTTTTTACAATTGTTTTCAAATATGGTTTGAAATAAAGATAAATTATATCAAACCTTAAGTGAAGTCTTTAGAAAACACTCCAACAGAATGTATTTCGAATAACTCATATGAAAACATTATGTAAATCAAGATTTTCAATGTTTTGTAGCAATTGATTGACTAATTTAAAGAGAAAATTGGATTTTTCTAACTTTACTTTTTGATTCTATTTCAATGAATTCCACATTTATTTCCAAAATTCAAGTCATATATGAAAATAAAGAACAAAAATCGACATTTCTTTACTCTTTTTCAACTTTTTTTAATAAACTTTTTTTTCATTGAATTAGAGCTTAAGTTTTCACTTTAAATCTCTAACCAAATATTTTTCAGTGCATTTGATATTGAATCCACTGATAAGCCGTTCATTAATTTTGAATGAATAACAGTCTACTATCTTAAGTGTTAACCACAATTTCCATTATTCATAACTATGTTTTAATTTTTCATCAATAGCTGTCAAATAAGTAAATCAGTTCTTATAATTAATTGATTGAAAAATGATTTGCAAAAAATTAATCAAATGCATATTAAGCCAACAAATTACTATTAATTCATACTTTAATTAATTAATATTATTTATGATGTGAGACTGTGTGTATCCAATTAGCATACTTTGAATTTTTTGACGCTCAATACCACTATTATAATAACACAGAAATATCATTTCATTGACAAATACTCCCTCCGGTCTTCATAAGGATTTTCTATGTAAGAGATATTTGTTTTTACGGGATATTTGTCAGTTTTTAAGCTATATTTTATCAAACTGTCATTAATTTTTTAACCATGACACATTCTGTTTATTCCCATTCTAATGAAGCCTAATATAAAGGAAATTCCATGCAATCAGAATGAGATTAAGTTTTGTATGTTTTGGTAGAAAGCATTTGTTGCAAACTATTATATATTAATCTAAATATTGTGTAAATATGTGATTGCGTGACAAATAAGATTTGAACAAAACTTATTGTATTTGAAAAACAGATATTTTCTCAGTTTTGAAAACAGAATTATCGTAATATAGTTATTGAAAACAATTTACCGATAAATTTGAATCAAAGCAATAGCATAGAAATCGAGGCAATCGTTTGACATAGAATAGGAATTTGGTCTTTCATTAGCAATGAAATGCAAAGCTTTGGGGAAGTGAGAGCTCAGGTATACATACGTTTTATCGTTGGGACAGTTGTCTTGTTTTTCTTCATTACAATTATTGGGAATAGAATTCTCTGAATTAATCTTAGAGTTCGAGAGATTGAGTGTCTCTTGATTTTGAGCGGTTCCCCGCTTTGAGCATAAAATTTCATTTGAATTAAATTTGTGTTCAACAGATGTTTCCTTTTCTGCCATTGATTTTACAATCTTTTCAGTGATTCTCAATGTCTTTGGTGTTCCGTCGCTGCAAAACGTTGTTTCCAAACGTGTGGTATAACCGATGGGCGCTCTTATCACAAATGATGTGAACGGATCCCTTTGAGCCGACATAAGTGTTTCGAATGCTTCACTATAAGAACATTGAGAGACATCCTTATCGTTTATCTTAAGAATAATATCTCCGGGTCTAATAAGTCCGGATTTCTCTGCCTCTCCATTTCTGCTCAGCTCTGACACTAAGAGTGTTGGTGCCGATGATCTTTGTTTTACACTAAAACCAAAACCATTGGAACCATATCTTAGACGACATCTCATTATTGTCGGCAATGAATTATTATTTGAATTATTACTCATTTTTAGTAAAAAATTTTGCGAAACTTTTGAAACAAATGTTTTATTAAACTTAAGAAAACTCTTTAAACTTTTGAGATGTTTAGCGAACAGAATATTTTTGACAGAACTTTGTTTCCAACGCTTAATACTTTGCTTTAAAAACAGTTATTCAAAACAATTTTTATCTTTTCGAGAGTGAGTTCAATGATTCAGAAGAACTCATGTCGTTTGAGGTAACAATTTGTGTGCCATTCGATGGAAGAGATCGGTGTTTGGACTGGTATTTGAGATGCGCGCATGGGTTCTATCGGTTCTCAGATTATATCGCAAGTCAGTGCTTCCGACACTCAGCCCAATAGATCGAGTTATAGACATTGAAAGCCAAAAGAGCACAAGAATGACAAAACTTGATTAACGATGAAAATCAAAGCACAAGTTTAAACTAAATCTTCTGACAATATCTCACATTTGGATACTAATGTCTTCTGTATTCGTGGAAATATAATTCAATTCTGATAATTATATTCATTTTTGAAATATTCGTTATCAAAACAAACAGCAATAGATCCACTCTTTTGCAATAATTAACGAGCAATCGATCTAATCTTCTTAATTCAAGAGCTATACCATCACATTATTTGACATCAATTAACAAAAGAAATTATTTTACGAATCAAATATGATTTCAATAAAATATTTAAAATAGGATTTAAATATTTTCAGTGGTTTTCCATATCTGAAGGATAGACTAACATTAGGTCTTTTCTATGACAAGTTTCCAAAAATTCTGATAAATGGTTTCGACTCTGATTTCTCAGTAAAAACTCAAATAAATTCTTATTAATTGCGTTCAATTAGTGGTTAGAAATATGGCTTATAATTTGAATGAAGGCATTTAAAAAGAGCATTTATCTTAATTCGAATTTCCATAAGAATAATTAGTTTTTATATAAGCTTTGAAAACAATAACTATAGCTGTGCTCACATCCCGTAATCCCAATCTCTATATTCTTATAACTGGTGTCACATTCGCTAAACTTATGTCTAATTCTAATGAATTTATTCGAATCCCAGAAAATGCCTTCAATTTAATTATATTCAATAAATCTTAAGCCACAAATGATAGACCCAAAGCTCCAGATTCTTGTTCTGTCGATTCTTTATTATATTTTTCTTAATTTTAAAAAATAGCAAAAAATATAATTTCGAATCATTTTCCATGACTTTGAACTGACTTTTGACGGACAGCCTTTCAATGAAGAATAATAAAAAGTGAGTTTAGTTACCCTTGAGATTAGTGTCAGAGATTCAGTTACAAATATCTCGAGTAATAATATTCCTTTTCAACACATAATTTGATTCATAATATTATTTCACTGCTTATAAATTGACTTATTTTTAGTCCAAATTATGGTATAATTCAGAATATTTTTCATTCAGAATCCGATTATTTACCACAAGTTTTACATTTTTGTTGAGTTATTATTTTATCCCTTATTTTCAGCAAAACTTCAAAATCTTCGGCAGAGTTTTCTTATTTTGCTAACTTATAATATATGCTGAGGGCTATTATCAGGCTATTATGATGTAATCGCATCGGCTCTCCATTGATTGAAATGTAAATTTCACAAATAAAGAACTCTAACTGAATGCCAACATTTGTACATTTCTTTTGGCAATTAAGCTAAAAATTGGTCATAAATTACTGGGTATTTACCCAGAAGTTACTCAAATGATTCCATTGTTTGAAAATAATTCGATTTTTATTTATATCAAAAGATGAGTTATTTGGTGAGCATTTCTGTTAGTTATTATAATTACTATGATTTGAATGATTTGAAAGAATGAGTTAACAAAACGTGTGATTCAATTAAACTGAAAGCAATTCTCATTGAATTTTGACTCTCTATTGAAATTGGATTTCCATAGAAATTGATCGTTAAATAAAAAATAGTCTCTCAAAAGAAGTTTGCATTTTGATGAACACTTTAATTATCTGTTTTGCTCTTTGCTTTTCATGTGAAGAACAGGCAATCCTTCGATCAATAGCCTCACAATTCTCTGTGAGTTTTAAATGATTTATCAGAAAAACATTTTTTCAATTAATTATATATTATTTGAAAGAACTTTATTCAAATTTTTAAAAAGTAATCAATCGTTTCATTAATAAATTAATTTAAGAATAAAAATGATTAAATCATAATAAATATACAACAATTTAATACAATTATTAATTACTAAAAATACTAAAAATCATAGAATGAACAAAATATTCAGTCATTACTCTTTAAAATCTAAAAATAAATAATGGTTTGACTTTTCAAGAATATTATTCTAAATTCTGAGACAAGTGGTCATAGACTATGACACATATGTATATAATATTAGAGCATTTGAGTCAAACTCATAAAAATTCGTCCTATAATTGAAAGTTTGAATAAATTATGCAAAAATAAAATCAAGTTTTGAAATAAAATGGGTTTAGCTTTGAGTAGTTAATGAGTTATTATAACGAAATACAATATTTCCATAAAAACAATAAACAATTGATTGAATTGTAATTAAAAATAAAATTAAAATAATTATAATTCAATAATAAAAACAAAATAATAATAAATATTAAAATAGAAAACAATTCTAAGAAAATATGTCTTAAAATATTTCTTCAAAGTCGAGTGACTTCATCACAATCTTCGTCATCGGTATTATATTTACTATTATTAGCGATAATTGATTGGATCCGTTGCGCCACTTCTTTCTTAGAGATATTCTTAAGATGTCTTAATAGGTATTCAATATATAATTCAATGGCCAACATCTGTCCGTTGCGGCCAATGGCCAGCACTGTATGGGTTTGAACGTCAAGACAAGTGGTAAATATAACAGTCGATGAGATGAGCGCTGATATAATGAGAGCTCCGCTTTCGATATCACAAATATAAAGAGAACCATACTTTGAAAACACGTATATCAGACCCAATTCGGAATTGCACTCAATAGAGACGGGAAAGTCATCGCAGTCACTGCCTTCCACCTGAGGTAAGACTTCGGTCCGTGAAATTAGTGAACAGTTGCCCTCATGAATGGGTCCCAATTCTATTATGTAAATCTTCAATGTATTCAATTGGTTTCGTTTGGCCGCTAACAGTACTTCAGTTGGACTCTGGTTTGCATTGAATTTATATGAGGATAGACTGCAAGCGTGTGCTTCAATGCACTGACTCAGTTGATAGGGCTCAGAATATATTTGAACAAGACCATTTATTTCATCTTTAAATTAAACAAATTAATTAAAAAGTATTTTCATATAAATTAATATCTTTTTAATTGAGAAAACTTTTACTAAAAAATCAGATAAACAGAGAATATCTCAAAGAATATGAATATTAATAAAATTGTTGTCAAATATGAAAAGTTGTTATATTATTGCTCTTTTGCTCTCTATTTGATTATATCTAATGTTTTATTCATATATGAATGCAATTAATATATAAAAAGTGAAACAATTGATACCTTCTTCGTCGCTATAGAGGGAAGTGATGGCAAACCATAATTCGTTTGTTTGATCGCATTTATAGCCAGTTATCTGAAGATCTTTGAGCTTAGGATTCACTTTAAACTTGAGCTCTGGTTCTAAATATGAGTCAATATTCCAATGGTATGCCTCTCTGTCGCTAATAATGACAATCAAATTGTTATTAATCCAATTCCAATACAGACATTTGTACTGAAAGGGAACGGTATTAACGCATTTATTCGTTTGGACACAATATACAGCTATGTATTTATCGTTGGAAATGGCAATCATATCGCTGTCGGGACTGATTTGGGCGCACTTCGTGTCACAACCGGTCTGACAGTTATAAAACTGTTTAGTGAAAGGATTCACTACAGTCACCACTGTTTCCACTGTCACTGAATCTGTTCCGTTACTGTTTTGATGATAACTGTTTTCATTAGTGTCTTTCATATTATTCAAGTCATCCACAGAACGGTTATTACGATAGGAAGCGTTGAATAAATGGGGATAATATCCATCTGAATGAAGACTCATTTGGCTCTGACTTAAACCACTATTTTGTCGATCCGTTGCCTTAATTGAGATCTTTTGATGTCTGACAGCAATCCATCGAAAGCTATTCATTTTGACTTTTGTCCAGTTTATGTCCGTTTCGTTTATATCCAAATCTGTTAACTAAATATTCAAAACAAAATCCATTTATTTCTTCAATTAATACAAAAAAATAATTCCACTTTCATTTCACTCATAAGCTCTTACTATAATAATTGATAATTCAATTCTCAATTATATAAAACATTTGTATAAATATGTAATTAATTCAAGTACTGAACAATTAATCCATTAATCCATTGATAATTTAATTTGAATAAAAGTTTCGAAATTTTATTGAATATTCAAATTACAAGACATTAAATATTCTGTAAGAATATATTCCTAATTATTTTCCTTTTCTTAACTATTATTCGTGAACTCAAATAAAATGGTCGATTAATTTTGTTAAATATGTCTTAAATTAAGCAAAATTAATGGCCAAACAATGGATACATTTTAATGATATTCGAATAGATTTAAAATTGATTTAAACATAACTTTTTAAGTTTTGTATTTAAAGCCCATTAAGAGTGAGAGAAATGACAAGAATTTCAATTTAATTAAATGATAACAATTTGGGAATAAAATGAATGAGAATATACCTGCAAAACTTGATTTACATTAATAATACTCTCTTTTGTTGACATTCTTTTCATTGATATTAATTAACTATTAAAATATCGATTTTAATTCAATACTAAATTAAATGAATTTTAACACATTTTCAATAAATTGTTTAAACTTGCAAAAAGACTGTGAGTGGGCGTCCAAATGAAATCCAAAACAATTATATACGCACAGGTAATTCGTATATTTATAAATTGAGTCATTCATATCATTATTGGTGATCAAAATGTGATAGCTTAATTATTTGAAATTATTATATTTGATGAAAGATTAAATTTCAAACATAACAAACAAATGCAATGAATTACGAATTCATTGACGAATTGTATGTTTTGTTTATGTGTTTATGTGTTTCACTTATTTCACAATTCATTCATAAAACTGTATTGAAAGGGGGCTCTCATATGGCTTATGTAAACAAAAACATTGTAACAAATTGTAAGGATTTTCATTGCAATTTTCAAGTTAATAAGCAAGGTTAATTTGTCTCACAATTTTTCACTAAACATCACACAACAAGCTTGGTTTTAAGGGTTTATAACTTATTAATTTAATTCAAGAGTTTCAATTGGTTAGAAAAAAAATTACTTGATTTGTATCAGGTTTAGAAAAATTCATATTTTTTATTCACTTAAACTTTTTTAATTCCAATCGGAACGAAGTGGAGATTGGGATTTATAAAAAGGTTGATGATGTGCGCCCCCCTCCCCCCGGTCACTAGTAATAAAGAACTTTTTTATGCCTTTTTTGGTTAATAATAAAGGATTTTCGGTTCTTCATTAA
>JAQIXD010001388.1:0-15322 GCA_034699985.1 Minunthozetes semirufus
TAGAATATACTAATAAATTCGTAAGTAATTAAGTTTCTAATTGTGCGTCACCAATTATTTATGTATTAATTGTCTCCCCATATGACACAAATAAATCGCATAATTAATAATTAAAAACAATGTGGAAGCAGTGGCGTAACCTACCAAACATGGAATTCTATGGTATTCGAAAGCTGAATACGTTAAGCAAGTAAGTAATATTGTTTAGGGTAATTTTTAGTAATTTTATTTTATTAGTTAAATTATTTAAGTGATAATTAGTTTATGCTGATAACAGTGGCGTAGACACAAATTTAATTGGCTTACTTTTAACCAATAGTGTTGTGTTTTCAAACTGAAAGTGACAAAATTTGTTTAAAAAACAGTGAATTGATAATTTAACTTCAAAAGTGTGCTAGTGTCAGTCGAAATGGAGTGGAGAGAACAGATTTCGGTTAGAAATTTTATAAATGACTTGATAGATAAAGTAGAAGTCTTAAGTGGGGAACAAATCCCCAATCAAACTGGCAAAGGCGAAGAACCAGATAAAGTTCTGTTTGAATGGGAAAGAGAAAAATATTCAAATAATAGTGATGTCAGTGAAAGATATTGGAGTAATTTTAGAAGAAAACAGATCAGAGCAAAGTTTAATATTAAACACAATTTTGGTGCGTTTTCTGATCTTTTTCAAATTGAAAACAATATTGACGATTTATTTGAAAGTTTTCTCGCGAAACATTTGAGAGAATACAGTGAAAATGATTTAATTAGTGTAAATATTGAACATGAATCTCTCAATGGGCAAAACCTTTTCATTCATCCCTTCAAAAAATCACAACTTAGCGAAAGAAGAGGGTCGTTTTTTAATGCGATTTATGAAGTCTCACAAAGTAATAGTTGTATATTATTGAGTGGTAAAATGTTGTTGGAAATTAATATCACAAAATCAATAAAAGGATCAGGCAAAAGACCAGTTACAAAGTCTGAAAAATTGAATTTTTCCCACTCAGCAATTCAAATTAAAAATCAAGATGCTGGTTGTGCATTTTATGCAATTGTAGTATCGCTAGCTAAGGCTGAAGGAATTAGTGGACCTGACTGGTTGAATTTAAAAAGGAACTGTTTTAATATTCAAACTGAAAAAGCCACAAATTTAGCAAATTTATGTGGTTATGATTTGAATACTCCGATTGAAATCGATGATTTTAAACAAATTCAAAAATATTTACCTTACCAATTGATTGTAATCGATGGACAGAATAAGAAAAACCGTCTTTTCATTGGTGAATTCAAAGAAAAGAAAATATATATAGTACATAATAAAACAATTGAAAATGAGTATCATTATGATTCTATTATTAATATTAATGGATACATGAATCCAAAAAAACAATATTGTGAATATTGCCATTCTTGTTATTCAAATAAGTTTCAACATAAATGTGAATTCCGATGTAAATTATGTTTTAATTATAATCCTTGTACTGAAGAAAACTTGAAAATTATTTGTCAGAAATGTAATTTTGAATTTAAAAATACAAAATGCTTCGAAAATCATTTGAAAAATAAAATTTGCGAGGCAAAGAAAAAGTGTACCAAATGTTTACAAAGTTATTTTGGTAAAAAACATATGTGTGATGTTAAACAATGTAAATTATGTGGCGATTCCTATAAATTAGAAAAACATTATTGTTATCTTAAAAAGTTAAACCAAAATAAATTGAAAGAACAAGATGAAAAAAACAAAATAATAGTTTGTTATGATATTGAGTGCCAACAAAATTATATAAATGAAAATGAATCAGCTCATAAAGCAGATCTATTGATATCTATGACAACATGTGATTTGTGTGAAAAAAATGGAAAACAAAATTCTTGTGAATTTTGTGGTGAATTCAAGAATGTATTCTTTGGAGATGATTGTATTAAAAGGTTTGGAGATTATTTGTATAAAGATGTTGCCAAAAAAGCGGCAAAAAAGGATTCTTCCGTATATGTTTTTGCTCATAACGCTAGTGGTTATGATAATCATTTCATTTTGAATGATTTATTACAGAGAAATTTTGTAGATACAAATGTAATTATGAATGGAAATAAAGTAATGAAAGCATCTGTTGCAAATGTGATGTTTTTAGATTCTTTGCTGATGTTCCAACAGTCCTTAGCTTCTCTCCCTAAAGCTTTTGGAATCGAACATTTAGTTCAGAAAGGTTTTTTCCCTCACCTTTTTCATACCAAAGATACTCTTGAATACAATGGTGAATTGCCTGCAGAGGAATATTTTGGAACAAATTTCATGAAACCAAAACAACTTAAAGAATTCAGAGAATGGTATAAAGAAGAAAAATTGAAGAATAAGAAATATGATCTTAGAGAAGAATTGATCAAATATTGTGAGAATGATGTTTTAATTTTGTTAAATTGTATTAAAAAATTCAGAGAAATTTTCAAGAAAATTACAAAAATCGATCCGATTACAAGATGTTTTACATTGGCTTCGATGGGCCTTGAAATTTTCAGAGCCAAAATACTGCCAGAGCATTCAATTGGAGTGACACCAGTAAGAGGATATGGAACAAGAGGAAAATATTCAAGAATTGCTAATTGCTGGTTAGATGCTCAACAAAAAATTATGAATTCCGAAATATTGAGAGAAGTACCAATCGATAATTATATAGTTGATGGATATTCTCCTCAAGAAAATAAAGTATATGAGTACAACGGGTGCTATTATCACTGCCATGATTGTATGTTCAGAGAAAGAAGAGATGAAAAATTCCTTGATCGAAATGGTCTCAAGTCACCAAATGAGATATTCGAAGAAACACAGAAGAAATCAGATCATTTGAAGAAACGAGGATTCAATTTGGTGGAAGAGTGGGATTGTGAATTGAAAAAACGAAGAAGAATCGATCGAAATTTAGACAAATATGTGAAAGTCCGCTCTGATTATTATAAGAAAAGAGATAGGTATGGTGGTGTTAATATTCGCGAGGGTCTGCATGGAGGTAGAACCAACAATATTAAATTTATTTGTGATTGTAGCGATGATCCAAATTCTTGTATAAAATATGTTGATATCAGATCGTTATATCCTTGGATTCTCAAATATAAAGAATTATGCGAAGGACATGCAGATGTAATTACAGAAGATTTCAGAGATATTAAAGAATATTTCGGATTCGCAAAGTGTATAGCTCATCCACCAAAAGACATAAATATTCCACTTTTGCCAGTTAGTGTCAATAAAAAATTAGTTTTCCCATTATGTCAAAAATGTGCCGAAGAAAAAAATCAAAAGTCATGTGAACATACTAAAGAAGAAAGACAATTAGTTGGAACCTGGACTACATTTGAATTAGAATTTGCAAGAGATCATGGTTATGAACTTGAATTAATCGAAGTATATAATTATAAGAAAAAGTCAAATACAATATTTTCGGCGTATATTGATTTATTCTTGAAATTCAAGCAAGAATCGGATGGGTGGCCAAGTTGGTGTGAAACAGAAGATCAAAAACGCGAGTATATAAATAACTTTTTCATAAAAGAAGGAGTAGAACTTACTATTGAGGATATCGAGAAGAATTCTGCGCTTCGTTTCATCGCCAAATTATTCCTGAATACATTGTGGGGAAAACTAGGTCAAAGAACCAATTTAAGGAAGACAAAAATATGCACAGAATATCACGAATATTGGGAGGTAGCAACTGATCCAAAAATCAGAATTCTTGGGGAGCTAATGATCAATGAAAACTGTCTTCTTGTCAATCACGAAAATATTGATGAAGAGGACTGTTATAATCAAAACACTAGTCTAGCAATTGCAGCAATGGTCACATCTTACGCTAGAATCGAACTGGCGAAATGGATATTAGAAGTCGAGATAATTCCAGGCAGAATCCTTTATTTCGACACAGATCCCCTAATATTCAAGTACACTATAGGACAACCGATGCCTGAAACCGGTGATTATTTGGGTGATTTAACGGATGAGATCGAAAAAGATTATGGTAAAAACGCTGTTTGTAAAAAATTCTGTAGTTTAGGGCCAAAAGTGTATGCATTGGAAATTTGGCCTGAAAATGCTACAGAACCCATTGTACCCATCAAAGCCAAAGGAATTACATTGACAGACAAAGCACTGGATTTAATCAAGATGGAAACAATGGTCAATCTCGCCAACGATTATATACAAAATAAAGGAAAATCAGATTTATGCATGAAAATACCACAATTTAATATCAGATCTAATAATATGCATGTTTTGAATACAAAATTTTTCGATAAAACATTTAGAGTAATGTCTGAAAAGCGAAGAATTGTAGGCAATGATACTCTTCCTTACGGATTTGTCGATAACGATATTAATGACTTTGTAAACTTAATGCAATTCTAAATAAATAAATTTGTTTTGAATATAATTTGTTCATTTTATTTCAAAATGTCTACGAGAGAAGTCAGCGATATAAAGCATTTGCAGTTCAAACATCCTTTCAATGCACTGATTTCCGGTCCATCTCAATGCGGAAAGACAACAATATTGAGGAATATTCTTGAAAATCATAAAAAAACAATAGATGGAATCGAAAAAGATATAATTCAAGTGATTTGGTGTTATGGAAAATGGCAGAAATATTATGATGAACCATTGAAAAATGTTTCTTTCAAATATATTCAAGATTTGCCAAACGAAGAAGATGTGCAAGGATTTGATATTATAGTCATTGACGATTTAATGCATAAAATTAATAAAAACCCTTACGTACAGCTATTGTTCACCGCCGGTACTCATCATGATAAACAGAGTGTTGTAGTTTTAACTCAGAATTTTTACCAAAAAGGTGAAATAAGCAACACTCTAAGGAAAAACGCACATTATGTAATGTTATTCAAAGACCCTGGTGACATCTCACATGCACAAACAATGTCTTGGCGCATGTTTCCAGAAAATCCAAAGTATCTGATTTCGGCTTATAGAATTGCGACATCTTTACCTCATGGTTATTTATTAATTGATCGTAGTCAGGGAACGGACGACAATTGCCGCTTGAGAACAAATATAATTCCTACCGAAGAAACTAATTTCGAACTAAGACCAGTAGGTTTTGATCCGATATAATGTCTCGGAATTTGCGGAAGTGCATGAAGGTTATGGATCATCTCTGTAATAATAAATCACATAAAATTCGTAAAAGTGTTCTTGATGAAATATCAAAGCACGAATGTTTTTTCGAAGCAATTTATGAAATTATTGATAATATTTACAGGAAAAATCTTAAAATTCCAGCCAATCAGAAGAAGAAATTACGAAAACACTTGAAAATTATAGAACAAATACACAGTAGACCTAAAAGTAAAGTCAGAAGGCGAAAGTTAGTGAACCAAACTGGTGGGTTTTTGCCAGCAATTTTACCTATATTAACTGCAGTTGTTGGAGATTTAATTAGAGATGCAATCAGCAAAAAAAGTGACATTAGTTCCCCCTAAAGAAAGCCAATATGGGGAAGGATATGACGATGAAGATGGCGGAACCTTATCTTCGCAAGTCGATAAAACATTAGATAAAGTTAAATCAAGAATATATGATAAAATTCATAGATTCATAAAGATTATTCTTGAGTTGGCAAGGAAAATCGGATACGATGAAAATTTGAGAATAAAGTTGAAGAATGGAAGTTATATGGAAAAATCCAATATTGTCGATTTACTTACACATTCAATGTCTGCCGGTAAAATTTTATATGGCGAAAATGAATTTATTGAACTTTTAGCTGAATGTGACATTGATCCAAATTTGATAATTAATGAAAATGTTCGTTCTAAATTAATTCAGGCAAAAAACAAAGTTTCCAATAAAAATACGGATTTTCGAACAAGTCCAGAAGAGATGCCCGATGACATGGTCACCGATTATCAGTCTTTAAGAAAAAGAAAACCACCTCAAGTTAATGTAATCCCAAAGAAAAAACCAAGAGTAATAATTGTCAATAGTGATGGAGGTACTTTACATTTACCTCCACCAAAACCCCCACCGCTACAAAGGAAACCTCAAGTGGTCGAAATTGATGAATCAGAAGTATTTGAACCAATTCCTCAAAGAAAAAGACCTATTGATGACGAATATATCGAGCAAGATACTTTATATAATAACACAAATGAAGTAAACGAATCGGAAATTCCCCAAAAGAAAAGAAAAGTCGTTTTTGTTGGTGATGGAGATACGATTAATTTAGGAAAACTAACAAAAAGAAAGATAGACCATGAAGAGGAAGACAGTGTGGATGAAGACTTAATCGACAACACAAAATGGAAAATGAACAGAAGGAAAAAATTTTAAATCGAATTTATTATTCGACAAATCATCCAGGTTCATTTGGCGGTAAAGAGAAACTATATCAAGAATCAAAGAAGATTGATTCAACAATAACCAGAAATTTCATTCAGAGTTGGTTAGAGAAGCAGATTGTTTATACTCTACATAAACAAGCAAGAAGAAAATGGAAGAGAAATCCAATGATCGCTGAATATCCTTTCGAATATTATCAAGCAGATTTGGTAGATTTAAGGGAGTTTTCGAGAAATAACGATCGTAATTCGTATTTATTAACAGTAATCGATGTTTTCAGTAAAAAAGCATGGGTTAGTCCTTTGAAGACAAAAGGGAAGATAAATGTGGCAACGGCTATGGAATCAATTCTCAAGGAAAAATCTCCTACTAAACTGATGACCGACGAAGGAAAAGAATTTAAAAACCATATCTTTGAAACATTGATGGAAAAATATAACGTCAATCATTTTTATGCCAAAAATAAAGAAATTAAATGTGCTATTGTTGAGCGATTTAATCGTACTTTGAAAAATAAAATGTTTAAATATTTTTCAATGACAGGAAAAAGAAGATATGTTGACGAATTACCGAATTTGATTGATGCCTACAATAATGCTTATCATCGTACCATAAAAATGGCTCCAAATAAAGTTTCAGCAGAGAATTCTAAAGACGTTTTCAAGAATATTTATGGATTCAAGTCAAAACGTCAATATTTAAAAAATAATTTTAAACCTAAATTTCCAGAAAATGAAACTGTTCGGCAAAAATATGAGCTCAAAGTGCATGACAGAGGCTATTACCCCTATTGGACAGATGAGATATTCAAAGTATTTAAAGCTTCAGTAGGAAACAGAAAACCTTACTATAAACTTGAAGATAGTAGAGGAAACATTCTAAATAAGAGGTTTTATCCAGAAGAAGTTCAAAAAGTGACAATCGACAAGTTCAGAGTTGAAAAAATATTGAAAGAGCGAACAAAAAACGGAGAAAAAGAATTTTTTGTCAAGTGGTTAAACTACCCTAGTTCTGAAAACAGTTGGATTCAGTCAAAAGACTTGACACATATCAATGGATAAAGTATCTTTGTCATCTGTTAATTTTGCAAAACCGGATGTGATTTTGTTCACTTTTCAAATTGTTTTGATTTTCATTGTTGTCTGCGTTAGTTTGTTAAATTTAACTATGCAATGGGGTAATTTAGAGCTGTGGATTATTGTTTTGACAAGCTCACTCGGATACATAATGCCGAATCCAAAATTTAAAACTGAAAAGAAGGAGGAAATACCAAATATATAAAATGTATGTGAAAGTTGTTTTGTTTCTCATTTTGTTATTAGCCTTTGTGGTTTATTTTTCAAGAGATTCCATAACAATCCGAAATATTTGTGGCGGTGGAATAAGAATTCATGATGTCAACCAAACAATTTTATTTAACTTCACCAAGTAATGTCAAATCAAAGAATAACTTGGAGCCGAATACTGTGACTAATTATACAACATATCTTAAACGACGAATTACTTTTCCTTCAGATGAAAAATGGAGTGCTGGTTTAGTAGAAGTTACGTATCCTAAATCTGTTTATAATGTTAGGAAGACAATTAAATTTATTGATTATGTCACCGAAAAAGGCAAAAATCTATTTTTCTATAAAGAAGAAGAAAATTCGCTTCAAAGACTAGAAATGATCTTACATAAAGATGAATTTTTCATAGATCATACAAACGATATTCAACCCGGCTATTTTTCAAATATAGAAGATTTAATTTCAGTTCTTAATAAAAAAAATGAGTTTTTATGATTCCAAAGGACTTGTCGTTATGCCTCAATTATATTTTGATAAAAACCGACAAAAGATTTATCTTACTGCTGGGTATCAATTGACAAACAATATACAACAAAGTAAAAGAGATGCAATTGATGTGAAAGGAGCCCAAGATTTGGTGATGGGTTTATTAAATAAGATTTTGGTAAATAAACCAAAAGTGATTAAACCCAGAGATCCAACTGAATATTATGTGAATAAATCCATTGAATCTTCTACCGAAACAAAGAATTCTCAAAACTATCTTCAGTCGATGTTTTACCCGTGTTTTGGCAAAGAAATTGAAGGAATATTGGGATTAATTGATCAAAATGGTGTTTGTTTTTGCGATAAAATAACTGACCATGAAAGATATCCAGAAATTAAACAATGGTTTGAAGATGGTTATGTTATAGCCCCTAGAACAGTCGATTTAAATGCAGGATTAACCTCAATCTATATTTATTCAGATATAGTAATACATTCTTTCGTTGGAGACGAGTATGCCCAATTATTACGTACTATTCCTGTTAATGAAAACGCTAATTATGGAGAGAGCGTTCAAATTGTTTATGATCAACCACATTTAATACCATTGCAGTCAAGAGATTTCGACACAATAGAGATTGACGTCAGAGACGACACCGGATCAAGAATACCTTTCAATTCGGGCAAATTCATTGTAAAATTATTATTTCAAAAAGATGAATAATCGAGTTGATGAATTTTTCGTGAATCAATCAGGAACTGGTTTGCCAGTTTTCGAAGGTAGCCAATACCAAAGTGGCAATGGATTCATTGGATCAATTTTTCAAAATGTCTTTAAACCTCTCGGAAAGTATTTAGGAAAAACACTTCTCGGAACAAGCTTAAATGTTGGTCACGATATTCTTGAAGGCAAGAATTTCAAAGAATCAATTAAGAAGAACACAAAATTGAGCGGCAAACAAATGTTGAATGATGGAATTGAAAGAGCCCAGAAATTTGCCCAAACCGGGAAAGGTAGACGCAGACGCAAATCAAGAAAATGCAAAATCACAAAACCAAAAACTATCAAGAAAATAAATAAGAGGACTGCAAAGAAAAAGAAATCAGTTTCGAAAACAAAACCCAAGAGGAAACGTTCCGTAAAGTCTAAAAAGTATTCAAAGTTTTCGCACTTATTTTTATAATGACAGCAATTCATCCTCTTTCAAGTATTAAACCTCTCCCGGAGTTTAATATTTTCGAAATACCACCTACGCAAGGAACAATTGCTGAAGATGTATTGACAGAACATAGACCGGCATCGGCAATTGATTCTAAAACTTTCATTGAATTCAATATAACTACAGGAATTGATGAATATTTGAGATTGGACAAATCGTACCTTTATATGCGACTAAGAGTGATTTTGGCGGAGATTAACAAAACACCTTATACAGCAGAAATATGGAAGAAGGTTTCAGGTGTTAATGGTTTATTTCCTTCCTTATTTAAAATGATTGAATTTTGGATAGGTGATAAACTCGTCGGGAGGGTTGATCAAACATATGCCTTCAAGTGTGATATTGAGAAGAGATTTGGGAGAAGCAAAGAAATAAAAGATACATTTCTAGCCACAGAAGGCTGGTTTGAAGCTTTACCTGATGATCCTGACGGATTTATCGAGGGAATTTCAAATTTAATGAAACCTACAGACAATGCAACTGATTTTTCAAAAGGAAAAATATTCGAACTAATGGGTAGACTTCACTTGCCAATGTTTGAGCAGAAAAAAGCACTTTTGGGTGGTTGTACACTCAAAATACGTATGATTCCAAATGATCCGTCCTTTTATCTTATGATGGATTCAACTGCAAAATTGAAATCTGTTGATTTCTTAGACGCTTCTCTCTACATTCATCGTTCAAAAATAACTAGAGATTTCTTGAGAGGGAACATGAAGGGGTTGGAGGTAGGAAATGCTAGGTATCAGCTAAGAGAAAGTTTTGTAGTACCTGTAACCATTAACGCAGGAACTCAAGATACAATAGTAGACAATATACATAATGGAAAAATGCCAAAGAGAGCTTTAGTTGGATTTGTTTACCATGATGCATTTAACGGTGCACTCAATTTATCTCCTTTCAATTATCAAAATATGGATGTTTCCCAACTTTCATTTGATTACAATGGCCAGCAATATCCTCAACGCCCATTTCAACCAGATTTTGGTTCTGGTTTATATCTGAGGGAATATTTTAGCATATTTGATGCAACAAATCAAGATAATAATGACAATTGTATCACAATAACAAGAGAGAAATATAAAAAAGGAAATACTATTTTTAGTGTGAATTTTAATCCGGATCTTTCTTCCGGTTGTTGTTCCACTGGACACGTTAATCCTATAAACTATGGTTCATTGCGAATGCAAGTCAGATTTAAAAAACCCTTGACGAAGACAATAACAGCTTTAATATACTTGGATTTTGACACGATTCTTGAAATTGACAAAGAAAGAAATCCATCAATGTTGTTTCATTAATGGATACACTAATGATAAGAAAATTGTTGGATTCTTTCAAATGTTTCAAAGGTGTTTATCCTAGCGACAAATTACCATATGAAGCAAAACTGCCGCTTAATATAATTGTAAATACCGACCCTTCATATATGGATGGCGAACATTGGACTGCAATTTCAATAAAAGAGAGCGGAAAAGGATTTTATTTTGATAGTTTTGGTTTACCACCATTTAAAAAAGATATTTACGAATTTATCGAAAAGAAAGCAAATAAAGGATGGGATTATAATAAAGTTACACTACAAAATATTAATTCAGACACATGTGGCAACTATTGTGTATTATTCATTATATTTGTTTGTCAAGGTCTTACCAATCAGGAGTTTGTTTCAAAATTTACTAGAAACACTCTTGAAAACGATAAAAGAATGAAAGAAATATTCAAAAACTTTTCAGTTGCCAAGAAGTTCTTAAACAGTCAACATGAATTCAAGAGAAATTTGTGCTATAATTGACGCACAGGGATACTTTGTGAGAAATACCTTTTATCCACGTGAAATATCGTTTGTGAACAATGACATCCAAGTTTGTTTCGAAGTTATTCCAAATATTTCAATCGAAACAAAGGTGGAGTGTTTCAAAGAATTGACTTTTCAACAAAATAATCTTCATGGAATTCCATTGTGGAGAGTTTTACCCGAAAATTCCAAGAAAGTCATAGAAATTTCACAAATAAGTGATCTTATTGTTAGTGTTTATTCAATTGTTAGTTCGGAAGAAAAACGACTTCTTGGAGTAAAGAATCAACAGCTGTTACCATTCATTGAAAAGTTAAACATTCCTATCTTTGATTTTGAAAAGGAGGAAGTGGGGGGTGAACTATGTCCTCCTTTGTCAGTATTTGAAAAGTTCAAAAATTCCATCTATTGTTCACTTCATGCAAGGTTGAAAACTAAGAATTCAAAAGAATACCACAGGTGTGCGCTCAGAAAATCTTGGGTGATTTGGGATTGGCTGGTTCAGAAGCAAAAGAGTGAGATACTAGTGGGCAGAATTGCTCAATATCTTGAGTTTGCGCGAAACTTTTCAAGTATAAATTGAATCCAGTTCTCTCCTCAAGTATCAGTCTAAAATCATTTTCTAAAATGGCACAAAACTCAAGCCCCAAAGTTCTCCAATTCAAGAAATACGAAGAATGGAACGTGGTTAAATCAGTAGTTCTGAGCAAAAGGGAAACTGGCTCTACAGTTTTAAGTTTGAAAAACCCTAACAATAATCCAGATTTATTTTTGGCTGATCTAAGACGTTATTTGGATAACGGAATTGCCACTAAGTTCGGAGTTTGTCTCACCAGGTACGAACTGGACAGATTGGCTAACATTTTGCTTTTATCTCGAAAAGAAACACATATGATTTCGAATTTAAATGAAGATAGAACCCTCGGAGTAGGACCACTTCCGTTAAAGGATGGCGTCGAAGTTATTCAGACCTCTAATGGTAGAATTCGTCGTATCTGTCTATATGACCAGGACATCAAGAGTTTGGTCGAAAACTATGGATCAATTCTGAGTTTATTTCCAGAAAAGAAACCTAAAACGTCTGAATTGGAGTCTCAATACTTTACCTAATTTTATCAATTCATTTAATCAATATTTAACCTATTATTAATGTCCCGAATAATAACAATTTTAAGCGGTCTTCTAGACTGTTTTCTATTTTGCATTAATTTGTATTTTTGCATTATTTAATCGATGTTTAAACAAATAAAAATTTTTGAAAACAAAACCTGCGTTTATTTATTCAATAGAATATATAAAGAAAATCTCATTTATTAGCATTTCAAGAAAAGAGAGATAAAATCTCTTTTATTATTAGCATTTCAAGAAAAAGAGAGGAAAGAGAAGGAGGAAGAGAAAGATCGGAAAGTATTAATATACATATTTACAAATTATTTACAATATATTTACATTTTTTATTTACATTTAATTTATTTTATTTATTTACATTTTTAATATTTTTTGTTATTTTTTAAAATTTTTTATTTTTTTTTTGATTTTTTAAATTTTATTTTTTTTATTGTTTTTTTAATTTATTTTTTATTTTTTTTTGTTTTTTTCAAATTTTTATTAAAAAATACCGGATAGGCGTGGATATAATACGGGTGGGCGGGCCGGTCTCCTTTTTTTCTGGCCTCTTCGGCCACAGCCAAATCCTCGGCGTTCAGCGCCTCGGCTGTCCACCAAAGACGGACCTCTACCCCATCCGTGGGACCAACATCCTCCACGAATGGGAAGAGCTCTTCGTCTTCCCTCAATTCGGCTGGGATGCCATTGAACATGCTACGGATTCGGACCCCCAACGAATCCGCAACATGTTCAATGTCATCCGGCTCAAAGCCCACAGCAACGTGACCCACACTGCCGGTCTTGGCAAACTCAGGGTCCACCGTTGCTGCTGCTGCCACTCTTCCATCGAATGCAAGCGCTCGAAGTAACGAGTGAGCGCTAGCATCACGATAGATGAGTAAAGATAGTGAGGACCCTACACAATCTCCGTTGAAGTTGGAGGTGTACACCTGGGCCCCACTATCTTTACCGAGGACAGCGCGGACTTTGGCCTGCTCAGTCAGGTTGAGCTTCCCCCTGACCTTGGACTGCGAGACGCTAAGGACTGTACATTCCCTAGCCCCTACGCATATGTCCTCAGCCAAGGGTACAACTCTCCCCAACTCAGCTGCGTCAAGATAAATCTTGGCGCTCCGAATGAGGGCCTCCAACAGCTTGGCCTCTTTGGGCCTTGGAGGATGGCGGTTTTTACGCCCCCTTGTGGGCTTCCCCTTAGTTGGTGGAGGGGTCAGGGGTATCGGTGGCGGGAGTGGCTCCTGTGGAGGTTCTGCCTCCATGGCGGCATTTCTGGCCACCCAATTGGCCACTTTTCGGCGACAGCCGAGCTTGTGGGCCGGCCACAGGTCTTTTTTGACCCGGCATTCGGGTCCAAAGGGCCTCCGGAGGACCCTCCCCACATCCTCTAACATTTTGGAGGTCACCTCCTCCACGGATGTAGGGGGCGGGATTCCCCACTTCTCGAGAAGCCTGGAGGCTTCATTTGCCCCGATTTCGGGCCAGGTGGCGGCTGGAGGCTTGACTTTTTTCATTATGGGTGGTGGGTGGGCAAAACAGCAGACGGCAAAGGCGAACGGCAGAAGGCGAGCGGCAGACGGCAGAAGGCGAGCGGCAGACGGCAGAAGGCGAGCGGCAGACGGCGAGCGGCAGACGGCAGAAGGCGAGCGGCAGACGGCAGAAGGCGAGCGGCAGACGGCAGAAGGCGAGCGACAGACGGCAGAAGGCGAGCGGCAGACGGCAGAAGGCGAGCGGCAGACGGCAGAAGGCGAGCGGCAGACGGCAGAAGGCGAGCGGCAGACGGCAAAGGTGAGCGGCAGACGGCAATGGCGAGCGGCAGACGGCAATGGCGAGCGGCAGACGGCAAAGGTGAGCGGCAGACGGCAGTGGCGAACAGAAAAACCGGTTCAGGGTTTCTGATACGGGGGGAGGGGCTAAACAGAATCCTGTGTTCCTATAGGCCGAATCCTATTGGCACCTTTTCCTACTTGCTTTTGATTATAATTTCAAATTATTTATTACTTTCGATACAAAACTCAAATAAATTCATTGCTTTTACTAATAACTCAAATCATTTGAGTTCTTCATAAACGCGAACATCGATCTGATTCCTCAATTTAGACTTACCCTGCACTTGACTGATCAGCGAGACTTCCCTGTCCATGTGATGCTTGTCCTTGTGATTCTTAGCTTGGACTGGATGAGGTGGGCAGTACATACCAGGTGAACTGCTGCTCATTAGTCGGACGTCCTCTGTATCGCCATTAGAACTTTTTTCAGGCTTTGGATCAGAAAATTCCATTTTTAAGTTGAATCTGACTGTTCTTGTTATTGATGGTGATTCTCTCATTCATCAAAATGAATGGAATAATTTGAAAATTGATTTAATCTCTTATTCAATACTAAATTAATATTTATAGGTTACTAAAGAATAAGTAAAATGTGCATGCTCATCCTATGATATTCCATTTTTCCGCATTAATAGCCTGAGAATGACTAATTATTTGGATCATTTTTATTTGATTTATTGTGATTCTGCAAGTTTCACATGAATTGTAAATTAAAAATGTTTTTACTCAAAATAATAGTGGACAAGTTATACAATTTTAATCATGATAATATTAAAAATTGAAAAGTTTCACATAACTTCAATTGAACTTTATTTTAAACTTAAAGTGTTATATCTGGCCTTTAATCAAGAATTTAGTATTTGATAAACTTATCAATGAAATGATTGAAGTGAAATAAAACAGGAATCTAAAATATTCGTACTCTAGCAACTTGAGGTGCAAATTATAATTGTTCTTTACATATAACTAACAGCTTTATGCAATTGAATCGGAGCCAGAATAGTGTAAAACGATATGTGAAATAAAAAAGGATTTTTCGTTAAAAAAATGATCTGCATTAGTAAAACTTATGAAAATAATGGTACTGTATGAAGGTCATTTAACAAGGCCATACATATATTATGTCTAATTTAAATGCAACTCTTTTTATGAAGTTTCAGCGTTTTAATGAAGGAAATAGTGGTAACCCTTTTGAACGTTATTAATGGTATGAGTAATACACGAATGAAGTCATCCTCGAAATCAATTTG
>JAQIXD010001389.1:0-15309 GCA_034699985.1 Minunthozetes semirufus
TTTGTCGAATGATATCTTGGATTTTGATTGACAATATGTGGATCTGTATTTCCCTCAAACTTTAAAAAGTAAGGTAAGACCTCTTCATAACTCCAACCACTGGCACCAAATTCTTGAGCCCACGTGTCATATACTCTACGATTTCCTCTATTATATATCTATTGGGTTTTACTTATTATTAGTTTTATCAATGAATTAACAAATATACTTACCATGGTGTTTATTGATGACGATCCACCCACAACAAACCCTCTATTCTCAGGTATGACTCCATCGACAAACGCTCGGCCAACAAATTGTGGATCCATTGTGTAATTCCAATCATATTGAGAATTAAAGTGCAGTGATGTTGAAGCCTGACTCGGGATATCAGTGGCCAAACCGGAGGGGCCACCTGCTTCAAGGAGTAGCACTCGATTTCGCCCATCTTCAGCGAGTCTGTGCGCTACTGCAGCACCAGAACTTCCAGAGCCGACCACAATGTAGTCATAAACTTGAGTCAAATGATTCACATTTGTGTCAATAGATTCATGTCTTTGATGTATTTGAAGGACAAGAATAGAAACCAATAAAAACTGTGAAGTTAACCCTATTATTCCAAAATCATATATTTGGATCATAATTATCTATATATTTGTTTAAACGGACTTTTTTACGTAAATTTATAAATCAGAAATACGACAGATCTCTTGAAACAATCTTTGAATACATTTCAAACGAATCAGGTTTACATTTCTTTGCATATAAAGACCTCGTTTTCTGTAATCTCACAAAAAATTATTTTTATTTTACTTTTATTTTAGTTTTCAATAAATTTGTTTTTATAATTGATTTGGGTGGGGATTAACCACTGGCTGCTCAAATCTTTTTTATCTCAATATCCTTTTACTCTTTAATTATTCTTCTATTTTATTTCATTAATTTATAATATACAAGTCATGAATTTGGTAATTTATTAAGTGATAAATTAATTATATTTAAATTTGTAATCTCTGAAAATACCGATAATAATATTCGGCGATAATTTAGGTTTTAATTAAATTTAATTATTGTTTGGTCGGACACCTCATCATTCAAATTCATATAATCAAAAGATGGGTCACTCAAACTATTCTTGCATACCTCAAGTGCATTAGAGATGGTCAGTCATAATGGCCTTCAATAAAACAATTAAATAATTAATTTATTAATATTGTGACATCATACACTTTCATTATTCAGGAATTAGTGCCAAGTTTAAAAAATGAGAACATTTTCTTTTGCAATCAATATTTTATCAAAAAATTCCAAAACTATTTGAAAAATAATTTTCAAAATTAAACCATAAATTAGAAACATATTTATTCATTATTAGCTCAACTTCATAATTAGCCTAGCTTTAAAATAATAGCAGGTAATAAGTTAGTTAATTAGTTAACAGGTGACCTAAGATTCAAAAGTTCTATTACTTTTTGGTAAACAATTATAACCATATGTTTTGTTTTGCTTTGCATTCAGTTATTCATTGAATAAATTATTTAAATATTCTTAAAAACCAATTCTTTAAAAATCAATTAATAGAATTTGTTTGAATTGAGCTTTTTATCACAAAATTGAAAAGTTTTCAATTATTTCATTATATTTTGTTCACTCATTAAATTTTGTAATGTTATTTCTGAAATGTTTTCTTGATAATTACCACTGGCTATTTTGCGCATGCATGACGTTTAGCATTAGGCTAATCTTCAGGCTAATTGTGAACGACTGATTATTATAAATAATTTGATCATGTACATATGATGTTTTGCTTGATGAAAAATTAAAAATAATTATTTAACTTTCATTAACTTACTTAAATAATTGAGAAACAAAGTGAATTTGAAAAGTATTTTATTCATTTTCCTCGATAATGAAGTCAAATAATTAAATTAATAATTTGACTCTCAATTCACAGAGATTTTATAGTAAACTTAAATGTCAAGTATATTTTATTGATAAAATTATAATCTTAATAAAATGATTGGAATAACTTTTTTGGTTTATCTTTTATGACATTTAAATTGCACTCGAAATAAGGCAAAACTTCACTGATCAAAGTCGAATTATAAATTTATTTAATATTTATTAAGAAATAATTGAATTATTTAGAATAAAACAGCATGATAATAATTAACACCTGAAATATTTTTACTATCAAATTCTTTTCCATATTTTAATCGCTGTATTTCGTGGTCGAGTTTCACCACCAGTTGTGAAAATAAACAATTTATAAATTGCAGCATCTGGATATATAATTGACCAAGAATTTGGTTTGAGAAAATCAGCAGTATTATAGTGAGTTTCTGTTCCACTCCAACCAGACATTGCAAAACCAATGGTTTTTATATCTGAAATCCAAGATTGATTAGCTTGTTGAATTGAACCAAACTTTTCCGATCCCTGTCCTTCCGCTCTGAAGAATAGTCCCGAATATTGTTGTGTGACTTCAGTCCACTTCATGTTTGGCCACAACAGTTCAGGAGATGACTGGTTTGGGAATTGTGTGTAAAGAAAACCCAAAGGAAACAATGAATTCATTTGAGTATTCATCGATTTTATCTGATTTGCTTGATCTTGGTTCTCCTTCTGAAGTTTGTCTGTAATTATTGTCACATTTTCCATGATATCTCTCAATGAATTTAAACTCAATTCCTGTTTCTTCTGACAAACAAACAAAGCATTCCTTTTACAGGACTCGTCTAACCACTGACCAATTGATACATCCATTAATGACATCTGAACGCAAGGATCAGATCCATCCCTAACTGAATCTTTAGACCAATTAGTGAAGTTAGTCTCTGACCCGTCCAACCATTTATAAGTTTTATCCGTATATTTCATTCCAATCCAAACATTATTTGAAATGTTATTGTATTTCAAGAGTAAAGAATTGAGGAATTCCTGTTCCTCTTTGCTATGGATTGAGATAAGGGTTGAGCTCTTTTCCAATTGCGTGCAGTTTTGGAGCGCCTCCTCTTCGGTCCCAATTTTCTCCAATACTTTAACGCATTTATTTCCCTTATATTGAGTCCAATCACCGCAAAGATTCAGACCATTGATAACAACTATTAATAGAGTTTTTAAAGTCAGTTAAATTATAAAAACTTATTGTGTATAATTAATTATAATTTTTCAATTAGTATTTTAACTTACTCAAGCAACTGAGAATCAGTGTGAACTTGAAAAATAATTCAGACATTTCTATTGTTGACAAAAAAATTAGAG
Source organism: Minunthozetes semirufus (assembly GCA_034699985.1). NCBI lineage: Eukaryota > Metazoa > Arthropoda > Arachnida > Sarcoptiformes > Punctoribatidae > Minunthozetes > Minunthozetes semirufus. The sequence goes on from JAQIXD010001389.1 coordinate 3,244, forward strand.
TCAATTATTAAAATTCATAATTTGATGTTTAATTCACAGAGAATTTATACCAAATTTGTTTTATGTCAAGTATGTTTTATTGATAAAATATTTATCTCAATAAATTGTGATTGGATTAAATCTTGAATTATCTTTAATGACATTTAACTTGCGATCAATATTATACAAAATTACATAGTTCAAAGTCTAAACAAAACTTTATTTAATAAAACAAAATACTTAAGCTAAAAGAGCAAGAACAAATTTAAAACATTTTAATTGAAAATTATTGAATGCGTTTCCATAACTTAATGGCTGTATTGCGAGGTCTGGTCTCACCACTAGTGAATAAATTCATATTATAAATTGCATAACTTGGATGAATAACTGTCCATGAATTTGTCACAATTGAATCTGTATCATTATGATAGGCCCACTCACTATTCGAAATTTTATTATCCCAAAAACTACGAGTGTCAATATTTGAAATCCAAGACTGATTAGCTTGCTGACTTTCGCCAAAACTTTCAGATCCTTTTCCTTCTGCTCCGAAGAATAGTCCGGAATATTCTTCTGTGACTTCAGTCCACTTCATGTTTGGCCACAACTGTTCAGGCGTTGACTGGTTTGGGAATTGTGTGTAAAGAAAACCCAAAGGAATCAATGAATTTATCTGATTTTGCTGTTTTTCAATAATCTTGGTCAAATTCGTAACTTTTTCACTTAAGGCACTTTTTATTGATGGTGATAATTTCTTCTGGCACACAATTAAATACTTCTTTCTACACAAATCATCAATCCATTTACCAAGCTCTGTTTTTGTAAGAGACATCTGAACGCATTTGCTATTACCGTCTTTAATGGCATTTTCGTCCCAATTCTCATACTTCAGTTCATTCCCGTCAATCCATTCGAAGGATTTATTGATAAACTCTAATCCAATCCAAAGATTATCTGAAATGTTGTTATAATCCTTCAACTTATTAGATATGAAATCATTTTCTTCTTTCGACTGAATTGTAATTAATGTCGAACTGCTATCCAATTGACTACAGTTTGCCTTCGCTTCCAATTTTGTCCCCTTTTTCTCAATTACTTTAAAACATTTGATATCAGAGTATGAGAACCAACCACTTTCGCATTCAGTATTTACTTGATCTTGATCAATTAAAATAGAAATTATAATATAAAATTACTCTGGGTGAAACTTACTTTTTAAATTGTACAAAGTTACTTGCTGTTGTTCGAATTGAGATTTAATTTGGTCATATTTATCTGAAAGCTCAGTATACATGTCCTTCAAATCAGATACTTCTAAAATTGTAAAAATTAGCTTGCAAAATTAATACCTTGTCAGAAAATTAATACCTTGGATAAAAGGGATAATCCCAAAGACATAAAAGACATTTAGTGTTTTAATCATTTTAACAAGATGACCTTTATTTATTGCTAACTTTAGTTCAAATAACTCTTGTTTTGATAAAATATCGAATGATATTATCTTGTTTATTAAAACTAACATGTTTACAAATTTATTTTATAACTTGTTTATTTAAAATAGATAAGTTTTTCAACTTTATGCAAAACTTTAAGCTTAAAGGTAATATTCCAAGTTTAATAATGGAAATGTTTTATCAAACAATTCTTTATTATTCATTACCAAGATTAATGCTTAAAAATAATTTTGAATTGTCATTGAAAATGTTCTAGCTCATACCTGAAAAGGATAAGTGATATAATATTCACATGAAACTATCTCGCATTGAAATAAGCATGATGAATTTCCCAAGAAAATGCAAGTAAAATAAACACATTTGAATGTTAGGCAAATGTGATTCAGTGTAACCACGGACATCTCTTTGATTTTTCTTGGATTTCACGTATAAACCCATTGAAAAAGTCGGAATAGCCTGTCCTGTATCCCATTTGGGGCTGTTGTGCCACAACAGCCACAGGAGTGACCGCACCGTTAGACCATTTTAGGTAATTCGGGTTTTGTGGGGTATACTGTTGCCAACCATATGCCCCGTTGTAAACAGGAATAGTTTCTGTTCGGGCTAAAATAGAAAGGGTTGAGGAGTAGGTGTTGGCGGCACTCCTCTCTTGGCCGACGTTAGTTGTTTCGGGGATGTATTCAATCTTTTGTTTGGGTTTTAAATTATTGACATTTTTTCAAATAAAATCTTCAATAAAAACTAATAATAATTCTATGGATTAATTCTTAGAAAGTATTTGTGCACAAAACCTGTGGAAATGCAAGAACATAATTCTTGCGCAAAAGTATAATAGAAAGTTTTTACAAAGACCATTCAAAAATAGCATATTAATTTTAAATGAGTGAGAGTCATATTTAATCAATTTAAAGGTAGAGCAAAGAAAGTTATTATAAAAGTCTTATATTTTTTTATCATTTCCTGGAACAGTTACAAAAACATGTTATTAACATTAATTTTACTACAAATTGATGAAATATTATTCAAAATATTCAGGAATTTATTGTGAGTGAATTCATTGGAATTGTAGTACCATTTGTTTTAAAACTGTCATTCAAAATATACAGGAGTATAGTCTTAGTCATATTGAGTGACAGATCAATGAAACTAATGTTTGAAATTATTGACACATTATTTGTTAAGAGAGTAGACTTAAGATGTTGTTGTTTATCCACCAATAGATATAAGTGATTTGGAATAGATTTCTATAGTGGAGAATCTCGATTGATATTTGGGTATAATAGGATCATGATAAATTATTTATACTAGATTGTATTAGGAATAGAATAATAACAATATTATTAAGACTACTCTCTCTTCGATTAATCTGTCACTAAATTCAAAGAGCATTTCAGCAAACCTATGATTCGTTTGAATTATTCAAAACACTTGGACTGACCTATCACTCAAAATGTAAAGGAGTATTTTTAGTTATGTTTAATATAATGTAGATTATTAAGTATAATTTTGCATCAATATACAATTTAAAATAATTTCTTATATGAGCATGGTGTAATAATTGAACATTCTATTTATTTTGTTTAAAAAACCAAGTTAATATTTCTTTTAAGAATTATTGAGAGAAAATAACTTTTTTGTCATTCTTTTTGTTCATTCATTTCCAGGAATTGTTATTCAAAATCTATGATTCAATGAAATACAACCATTTGTTTTAAAAGTGTCACTCAAACCAAAAACAAGTTATGGGATGTTCTTATTCTGAGTGATGTTTTTCGGGTAATCAAAAATAATAGCCATGATTTAATAAAAATTGTCTTGGTGACTTCCAGTTGGATATCAGCAAGGCTTCGAGGCCATATCTAAGTTATAAAGTTAATTTCTATAAGTTATCTTTCATAAAATTAAGCTGTTATTTGAGTTAAAGAGAGTTTATGATAAAACCACCCTGGTATTTTCTCGAAGCCGAACCACTACAGAGGTTGGGCTAAACCATGTCCTCAAAAGTCAATCATTATTTTTGATGGAAACTCGAAGGCAAACAATTTTACCATAAAATCCCCCATAATTTATGATATTTTATCATTACTTCTATGGAATCAATTTTTATGTCTATTATCACAACCCTATCCCCTCTTAAACAAGTGGTTGACTTTAAGCCATCCCTGAGTTTCGAAATGGATTTGCATAAAAGGAGCGGTAATTCTGTGCTTCGAATCATTATTTTGATTAAAGTATTAACTCTTTTCTTGAATTTTGAACTGAAAAATGTCTAAACTCTTATTCGCCGCTCTATTGGTTCTGGTGGTCGTCGCCAGCATTGGGTCAATGGAAGGAAGTTCTTCGGCTATGGCTGAGGATCAGCCAATGGGTTTGGAAACTATTAATAATAGTATTAATTAATATATTATTTGATTCACTTATCAGATGTCGAAAAACGTAATACCCTGGAAACTAATGGTATTTATTGTAATTTTATTATCATTATTTAATAGCTTGTTTTTATGTTAGAGCACTCGATCAAAAAGATTGATAAACGCCGTGAGTAGATTTTATTTATTTATAAAATTTCATAATTAAAGAAACTACACTTTTCTTATTTGATTATAATTTTACCTAGCATTCTGCGCTTCGCCTACCTGTGGGTGATTATTCACTGTTAGACAACTAAAAACCGATTCTTCATATTTATTAATGTCTTTTATTTAACCAAATATTTCTAAAAATTTTATTTCAATTAATCTTTTATTTTGAGGTTTTGTTTGTTTTTTATATGTCTTTGTATTCAATCTTTTGATTGGTTTTAAATTATTGACATTTTTACAAATAAAATCTTCAATAAATCTAATGTTAAGTCTATGGAGTAATTCATTTATTTATGAAACTTAATAGAGTTTAATGAAATCATAATTTAATAAATAATTTTAATGATGAAAATAAAAATATTTATTGATTAAAATGTTTTATCGATTTGATATAATAAGCAAGGCCAGTTTTCATGAAATTATATTCAAATAATTTCAATTTTTTCGACTAGTAAATATGAATAAATATCCACCCAGTTACCTTTATATTTATTTATTAAATCCTCATATATATCATCAAGGTTTTGCTTGTTTGAATTCATTACTTTATTCCCGCAATATTTGTACAGCATTTTGTATCCAATAACAACAATCTTGATAATGGAGTGTAGAATTTACCTTGTTATTTCTCGAACTCTGTGTCTAATTGGATGTGTTTATCAAATGTTTAATTTGAATGTAATTTACTTTTCATACGAAACCACAACTAATGTTAAATACGAGACACAACGGGAGTTATATTTACCCGCGATAACTATCTGTTACGACAAAATTCATTATATTCCCGATAAGTCTAAAGAGAAAAGTGAAGAAACAAGGAATATTATCAACAATAATTACACTATTAGTCGCCAGTTTAATTTGTTCAGTTCACCCATGGTGGAATTATGTTACATCGGATTTGTTGGGTAATCAGGGGCTAATTGCAATTCTTATTCTGATAATAGCACCTACATCAATTTAGATGAATATTGTTTCACAACTTTCCCCCAATTGAGTGGACAGCCTGATGAGAAATTCATGGTTGTTTTGAATGACGAGATTTCCTTGGTTACTTTTATGTTTAGTGGTAATTTTGATGCGACAATTCATCTTCATTCAAGAAAAGAGAAGGTTTTCACACTGGGTAGATATGTCATAGAATGACTTTTCAAGACTAAATTGTGCATGCTAATCTGGAATTCTGAGTTCATTTCAATCATTTTACAGTTTGTAATCATTTTCAAAGTTTTTGTTATATGAGAAATATTTTGTTTCATTTCTTTATTCTGACATTTATTCAAATCAAACAATTATAGCATTTAATCAATTCTTATGTTTCAAAGTTTTAATTACAAATATTTTCAATACATGTTTTAATAATTAATAAATTCAATGATAATGACATTGAATGTAAATGTTCTGGATATCATATATCCATCAATTCTATTGATAATTGTATGGTTTTTGATGAGTAGTCTTAGTTTTTATTGACGGCTCTGAAGAGTCAACTGTTTTTTAATGGCAAATAATTGATTAGATTTTGAGTAAAACTGTAATCTTTTATGAATTTTCTTATACATTTTAATAAATCTATTTTAATCCCATTTTTTGAGTATAAGTGATTCTTTCATAATTAATTGATCAAGAACATTGTTATTCGGCACTTAAATCTTTTAGTTCTAGAAATAAGTTACATAAACTTCAATTTTCCACCTTGATCAGCTTTTACCCCTTGATCATCCGTGGACCTTAGGGATCAAATTACCTGGACAAGAAGTGGAAAAAGCTCCTTGTCAAATTATTTATTTGATTCTGAAACCCGAAACCTTACAGATACAGAATGATGGAGATGAAAGAAAATCAATCTTGCTCATTGAGCTATTCCGAGGTTAATGTTGATTACGATTTTGTGCCATGGGAAAGTTTACCGCGTTTTCGCCCCAATTCTCGTATTTGAGTTCACTTCTGTCCAACCATTGAAATGACTGATTAGTGAACTCTAATCCAATGCATAGATTATCTGAAATAATGTTATAATCCTTTAATTTATTAGATATGAAATCATTTTCTTCTTTTGATTGAATTGTAATTAATGTCGAACTGCTATCCAATTGACTACAGTTTGCCTTCGCTTCCAATGCTGTCCCCTTTTTCTCAATTACTTTAAAGCATTTGATATCAGAATATGAGAACCAACCACTTTCGCATTCAGTGTTTACTTGATCTAGATCAATTAAAATAGAAATTTTAATATTAAATTGTACAAATTGACTTGTTGTTCTTCGAATTGTGATTTGATCTGGTCATATTTAGCTGAAAGTTCTGTATACATCTCCTTCAAGTCAGATATTTGGTGACAAAACACCCCTAAAGTTGTAAAAAATAATTATATTATTGCCTTTTTAAAATTTATACCTTGGCCAAAGTTTAAAATCACCATGATGGCAAAGCCATTTAGTATTTGAAACATTTTTTATATGACTTACTTAATTTATTTTTATGAATCTTCAATTGAAATAATGAGACTTTTGATTAGGGCATACCAAATAAGCATACATTTTGTATCTTGTTTATATAAACATTTTAAAAGTATATGTTTTTAAAATGTGTATGAAGCTTTAAGTTAAAAGTTCAAGATTAATAAGGGAAATGTTTTCTGATACAAATTTTACAGTTTATCAAAACATTATTTTAAATATTTGTTTGCTTATTATTTTCAAAATATTAAATAATTTATATTTTATTCTAATCAAGTACAAATTAACTAATTATTCTAGACCAATTTATTAAATCAATAACAAAATCATAGAATTCGTTTCCATATTTTAATCGCAGTATTACGAGGTCTGGTCTCACCATCAGTAGTATAAAAGGTGAAAGTTGAAAGAGCAGAACCATCACCAATAATAGTCAAGTTATTCATTTTTAAATGGGTGTCACCATAATTGATTTGTGTCGTCGCTCTATAGGAATCTAAACTTGTATAGAAAATATCTGATATCCAAGATTGATTAGCTTGTTGAATTTTTCCAAACTGCTCTGATCCCTGTCCTTCAGCTCTGAAAAATAGTCCCGAATATTGTTGCGTGACTTCAGTCCACTTCATGTTTGGCCACAACTGTTGAGGGGATGACTGATCCGGGAATTGGGTGTAGAGAAAACCCAGAGGAATCAATGAATTTATTTGAGCTTGATGTTTTTCAACCAGACTTGCAATATTCTCGATTTCTTTTCCCATCACTGTTTTTGACATTTGTTTCTTCTGGCAAACAATTAGGTACTTCTTTGTGCAGATATCATCAGTCCATTTACCAAGCTCAAACTTAGCGATTGACATTTGAACGCATTTGCTATTACCGTCTTTCACCGCATTTTCGCCCCAATTCTCATACTTGAGTTCATTGCCATCAATCCATTTGTAGGATTTGTTTGCAAACTCTAATCCAATCCAAAGATTGTCTGAAAAACTGTTGAATTCCTTCAACTGATTGGAAACGAAATCATTTTCTGCTTTCGATTGAATTGTAATTAATGTCGAACTGCTATCCAATTGACTACAGTTTGCTTTCGCTTCCGTTTTTGTCCCCCTCTTTGGTAAGACTTTTATACACGTGGTATCAGCATATGGTAACCAACCACTATCACAACCAGATTTTTCAGAATCATTTTTAATTTGATCTAGATAGATTGATTTTCAAAGTATTTTAACCAGAAATTCTTTGTTAAAAACTTACTCTCCAATTGATCCAATCTTGTTTTTACTTGGTCATATTTTGCTGATAACCTTGTAACCGTGTCCTTCAATTCAATTATCTGGTCACAATAAATGCCTATTTAACAAAAATAACATAAAATATAAGAAGATTACTAAAAATAGATAATTTACCATGTTTAAAAATTAATATTGCAAATATAACCCCCTGAATCAAAATCATTTCAATGCTGGAAATTTTAAATAAATAGATAATTAGTCCAATTTATTTGAATGAATTTAATTAACTCCATATGTTTTTCTAATATTAAAAGCGTTTATTTAATTAATCAGGATTGTGCTCATTTTTATTGTTTACTTGATAAAATAATCTTCGAGTTCATATTGAAAATGAAATAATTATTTTTATTGAAATTTATTGAATGCGTTTCCATATCTTAATGGCTGTATTACGAGGTCTGGTCTCACCACTAGTCGTGAATAATTTAATTTTACCAAGGGCATAGCTTGGCCATACATTTGTCCACGAATTTGTTTCAATAGAATATGATGTATTATAGGTTGTCTTTATGCCATTCCAATTACCCCTCTCAAAACCCTCACTTTCAATGTTTGAAATCCAAGATTGATTAGCTTGCTGAATTTCGCCAAAACTATCTGATCCTTCTCCTTCTGCTCTGAAGAATAGTCCAGAATATTGTTTCGTGACTTCAGTCCACTTCATGTTTGGCCACAACTGTTGAGGGGATGACTGGTTTGGGAATTGTGTGTAAAGAAAACCCGAAGGAATCAATGAATTCATTTGAAGACTTAAGCTATTGATTTGTTTTTCATTTATAGCTTTTCCAACATTTATTTGTTCTTGGTGAGACAACAGGGTAGTATTAAGTTCATCAATTATTTTGTATTGTTTCTCAATGACTTTACTCATATTTTCGATAACACCTTTCAGTGAATTAAAATTCAATTCCTGTCTCTTCTGACAAACAAATAATGCACTCCTTTTACACGACTCATCCAACCACACTCCTATTGTATTATTCATCAAGGACATTTTAACACAAGGCTGATTTCCGTATCTTCTAGCTTCTTTAGACCAATTAATGAAGTTGGTTTCAGTCCTGTCCAACCATTTATAGGCTTTTCCCGTGTATTTCATTCCAATCCAAACACTATTAGAAATATTGTTGTATTTCATGAGTAAAGTATTGAGGAATTCCTGTTCCTCTTTGCTATGGATTGAGATAAGTGTTGAGCTCTTTTCCAATTGCGTGCAGTTTTGGAGCGCCTCCTCTTCGGTCCCTATTTTCTCCAATACTTTAAGGCATTTAATGTCCTTATATTGAGTCCAATCACCGCAAAGATTGAGACCATTGATGGTTACTAACGAAAGAATCATTTAAATACATTTTAGCCATCAAAATTTATCAGGATCAATCAATTTTAATTATTAAATAATTATTTATTAACTCACTCAAATTACTGAGAATCAGAGTCAATTTGAAAAATAATTCAAACATGACCATGGTTGACTTAAAAAATGTTAAATTCAAATATTGAAATTACAATTTGATACTTAATTCGCAGTGAAATTATAGAAAATGTAAGTTTCCAATAGTTTTGTATTAATAAATTCATTATCTTTTACATTTAATTGCATTTTATCGCATGTATATGTATATAATTTTGCCTCTATTACAGTTTCTTCAGTACAAAGATAGATAATTTTAAGATAACAAAGATAAATCAGTATTTTCTCAGGTTTGCAATCTCACTCAATTTACAGGTTTGTATAAACAATTTCAAAGTGTTGCTGCCATAAAGGCGTGAGAATTCTGATAAATTATCTTGTTTATCTGTACAAATTCAATTTATTTATCACCATGTGTAAATTTCAAAAATTTAAACTGTTTTTAGAAATGAGCATGTTAAATTCTACAGACAAAGAATGCGTACATATAAGGGAAGGGATAGACTTAATCTGTAATCTTATGTTATGTATAAACAGTTAAAGGATCTGAAATTCTTGATAAATATTTAATAGATTATTCACTTCCGATTGCTTGCAATACTTTTGCTGAATATAATTAACTCTTTCAATTTTTTATCTAGTGAATCAATTTCACAGTGACTATAACCTAAAATATTTCAATGTTAGACATCCAAGGTTATCTGACGTGAGACAAACATTCATTTTTGTTTATAAAATAACATTGGATTTAGTACTTGTGCTCACATTAGAAATATAATTTTGTGTTCATGTTCAATTTTTAGATAATAATTACAAACATTTGTCCGTTTTAATTGTCAACATTTAACGGTAAGTCTTAAATATACTAGCTGATTTTTATTTACACAATTTTGACCTGGAAATTAAATGAGCAATTTTTAAACTAATTTTGAGCTGGAAACTATCAAGGGAATTTGTTCCCTTAATTCAGTGAAAAATAAATGAATTTGTTAGCTTTTAATTTGAATTTTTAAGAACAAGGTTGAATTAATATAATTGAATAACTACTAAAAATGTTTTTAAAACAATTCAGGGATAAATTCAATTAATTTTAGGGAAGTTTATCTTTGAATACAGATATTCAGAAAATTTTGTTCAATTATCTCAGGCTATGAAATATGAAAATTCAACAAATATTTTTTGCTTGGTTAATTTAAAAATAAGAACCAGCAACAGATGGCTCTAAGAATATTGTGAGACTTAACTACCAAATTAATTAATTTACCTTGCATATTTTTTAGGCTAAAATGTCATTCGGGGGAAATTGGGAAAATGGGATATTGAGATTTATCCCGAACGCTGGAGATGGTGACTATAGTATGGAGAGAATTCACCATGATGAACTGAAAAGTCACTTCAAAAATGTTAGGGGAACTGACGAGGAAATTGACGAAGTTTGGATCTTCAAGAACAAACTCAGTTCATCTGGCAATTCATCTTCAATAAGAATGAACATGCCCATGTTTGTTGGAGCATGGCACGAATATGTAGGCGTGAAAACGTCATCAGGGAATTACTGGTCCTTCGAGAAGCAGAACTACGGGATTATTGTTCAATACGGGGGACGTAATGAATATAATGTAAAACATCGTTTGATTGGCCAGAATCGTGATGGTGTTGAAAATGGGAAAGAATATGGGAGAGGACATGATGGGGATAAGATCCTAGATATCTTTCGGTGGATTCACCTTGGAAATCACTTAAAGGAGGAGTTTAATGGAATGAGCGATAATTGCCGGCGTTTTGCTTCTGCTTTGTTTAATGCGATCGATCGCCAGAAAGGTCAAAGTCTCCATTATTAATTAGCCTGATAATTCCCAATTATCAAGGGCACAATGAAGTTTACCAATGGCGTTTATTCTAAACCTTTGATTTAATAAGACAATCTTAATACAATTTGATTTTATCTAGTTCATTTTAAAAAATTATTCATAAAATATTTAAGCATCTGCTTTAAGCACTGGTTTATACTTTTAATACTTTTATACTACGGAAGATTTGATATCTAACTACATCCAGATTTATTTTTGAGTTTTTCCTCCTGATTATCAAGAAGCTGTGCTCGAATCTGTTTTTCTTTTTCTTGGTTTCGTTTTTCCCTAAAATTAAATACAAAATGAAATCCAAAGCAAAACAAATCAAACAATCATTCGATAAATGAGTCAAACCTTTCAATTCTGAATCCCTGCTGTTTGTCATTATTGTGAAGAAGTTGTGCTCGAATCTGATCGTTATACAGGTTCCAGGGACTATTGGCAGCCATCGGTGGATAACCCTTTTGCTGCCAGAGTGCCATTTCAATTGAATGTGTGCTCAGGCCTGAAACCATTGGATGTGTTGGCATCATATGATATAATTGTGATTCCACTGAATTGAATTGTAGAGTTTGTGGAGGGGATCCAGGATTCGATAGATGCAGTATCTGCGGTGAATGCGAATCATTCTTAGCCTGTAGTCCACTGGAAGAGCTGCGACCGTTTTCGGGCGAACAGTCCATTGATGAAGAAGTGGTTTTATTACCCGAATCCATTAGTTCGTGTTGGAAGTGCTCCACTGAGTGGGTGTGCCGAAAATTCAATATACAAGTCAAAGCGATAGGTAATTCTCGGAGTTTTGCAACCAGTAATAAAATATTATTGTCGCCCACTCGTACTTTACTCGTAACTTACTTTTTCCTAGAATCTATTGCATTGTCCTAATTTCACATTGCGTGAGTAATATTTTTATCTTAATTATTTTATTTGCTAATATTATTTATCTATCATAATAATAACGTTTGGATGATAAAATTTGCAAAAGAATTAGGCGGCCTTTAACTAAAGTTAACTAATTGCTATTAAATTAGTT
>JAQIXD010001390.1:0-15307 GCA_034699985.1 Minunthozetes semirufus
GTCATTATTAATTCATTTCACTAAAGAAGTGAAAACACAAATGAAAAACAAAATTACTTTTACTTTAAATGAAAATATATTTTTCTGATAAAACGAATAAATTGGAAAAAAGTAAACTCGATATTAAGGTCATGCCATCAGTGGTATGTGTGCTCTGACTGGCATATCATTCTTGTTGTCCCTTAACAAGAGTTGAGCCGTTATTTTACTCTCATTGCGAGTCTTGTTTTACAGTTAAGTTCAATACTTACCCATTGGTTAGGGATTGGGTTAAACAGAACTTTCTGTTAAATTTAGAAACTCTGAGATAATGGTTGTGCCCATTATTAACGAAGGAAATACATGTTGACCCACATATTTAGACCAGACTTGTGTGGAACGACAATCACTACTACCAGTCCAGACCTCGTGTTTCACTTGTTTGTGAAATTTCCGATTTTCTACTTTTAATGTCATTTTTGTCTCTCATTTGTCAAAATTATTCTGTTCTCTAACTTTCCTCTCATTGCTGTTGAAATTCACTTCGAGTAGTGATCGACAAAAAACTTTTTAATTTAATTATCGGATTTTCTTCTAAAGAGGAAATCATAGATTAATGTCTTTGAAGTCATTAAATGAAAGTTAAAACAAAATTTGTATTTAATAACCGATAATACGGAAGTCTTTTTCACCTTTCTTTCAATTAATGTAATTATAAAACATTTAATACAATATAAACATTGATTTTCACAAAAATCTTATATTTTATTTTATTTGAAAATAATTAGTGACGACTTCCTCGACTCAGTCCACAAAAATGTCGAGCCCTCCCTGGAGAGAAGCCTCATCTCTAATAATCGTTTCGAGGGCTGCCCTCACTGACAAAGTTAATCGAAACTTATCGTTGACATCAACTCATACCTCTGCGGTCTGTGATTATCGCTTAATGATGGTTAAGAGGAGTGGTCTCAGCTCTTTCATGGCCTCGGCATTTGTGTTTCCAGGGGGTGTGGTTGAAGTGGCCGATTACTCTCCTAAATGGTGGCAACTTTTCGACAAATTGGGTCTAAACCAAAGTGACTTAGAAGTGTTCTCTTCTTGTATTGTGGGTCCGCGTCCTCCTATGGTTACTGAACCGCTTGCTATCGCCGAAGCGAGACGCGGGCCATCAGAAGAGGTCAATTTCCTTCCGGCAGATATTGCTCTCAGGATAGCTGCCATCAGAGAAACTTTCGAAGAGACGGGTATTCAGTTTCACTAAATTTGTTAATCAATTATTTCAATCCTAATGTGATATCTCTTTAGGTGTACTTCTGTTAACTCATACCCCCATAACAAATGATTCCTCTTCGTTGGGTTTATTATCACAGCACTCGACACCATTAGTTCCTGTCTCTGATTCGGATGATATTTCTGTAAATTTAGTCGAATGGAGAGAAAAAGTTCGAAATAATCCGAATTCGTTCCTTGAATTGTGTCTGGAAGTGGGTCTCTGTCCAGACTTATGGTCACTTTTCGAGTGGTCAGACTGGTTGACCCCTATAAGTGTCGGCCACAAGAGATTTGACGCAATATTTTATATCTGTTGCCTCGAAAATGAGCCCAAAGTAGTTCTCGACAACACTGAAGTTACCACTCTTAAGGTTTGTCTATTTAATAGTCGGATAAAAATGTTTAATTGAATTTGAATGTATGTGCAGTGGTGTACACCAACAGAGATGTTAGAAGAGCACAGTCAGGAGAAAGTATTTTTAGCGCCTCCACAAGTCTATGAGCTCTCAAGAATCCATAATTTGCCAAATTTTAAAGCCGTTCACGAATTTGCTATCAAAAGACAGACAATGGGTATCGAGCGCTGGCTTCCAGTCATTTCGACTTACAATAACGGCGCCATATCTGCATTACCAGGTCTGACATCTTTACCATTCATTTATTCGTTAAATCAAAATTCGTTTAATAATTAATTGTTATTAAATATTTTGATATTTCGGACAAAAGTCTAATTAATTTTCTTTTGTGTCAAATATTGAGTCAAATAATGAGTCAAATCATAGCTTTTTATTCATAAGTTTTCCTTATTTTTAATAAATTTCCCAAAAAATAATTGAAAAGAGTTTTGAAGTTAATTCAGTTTAAGTTCCCAAAAGTGAAGGAATAGAAGAACAGAATTAATACTTGTTTTTAGGTTATTATCTCTCATATAATTGCGATGAAGTAATAGTAATGGTCTACTATTTCGCTAATATCTGATGAATTTCCCGAATCCATAAACTTTAAGATGATTTTGTCTTCCCTTTAGTTTTGATAACATTTTATAAAATACGAGTTAATAATGAAATGTTGTTTAAGTTTAAGATAAACACAAAAAACGATAAAATTTATAGAATTACTCGATAGAGAAGACCCCAATTCAAACAATTATTTATTTGTCGGCAAATTGACCCTCAATTCACTTCAATTCAACTAAAATTTTATTTTATTTGAATACAAATAATAAAAGTATAGAAAAGTATTTGATTAAAGTTTTCTTAATTTGTTTGTCAATGAATTCCCCATTATTTACATAATTTCAGAAATAATTTGAATTTAATGATTAATTTGAACTAAAATTTTATATAAAATTATAAAAAAAAAGGAAATCTATTAAAATTGTGTTCAATTTGTTTAAAGGAGACGATACCTATCCCTCAAACCCGGACTTAATTGGAAAGAAGCCGATCCCTGACTTACCCCAATCTCTGGAGGAAATGAGAGTCAAAACAACTCATATGAATCGTTTGGAGCTGAGAGGACCCATCGCTCAGGCCTTCTGCAATATTAAGCTTAATTGTGGACATATGACACCTCTGACATACCCTCCCATTCAGACAGTAGTTCAGTCAATGTTATAACTATTTTAATATTTTATTAATTGATTTTCTAATAGTTGTTTACATTATTTTATCTTTGATTTGATACAAATGTATCCAAAAAAATGCATTTTTATGTAAAAATCTTTTTTTATATTTTTATATTTCATTCAATAAATGATTTATTAATTCATTAAAAGAAGTTTTAAATTAAAATTCATTTAAAATGATTTCATTTCCAAAAAACTATTTAAATGTTAACACAATTTGTGGATAATTGTCATAAAAATGAGGAATAAGTGTCAAAATCAATGAACATATCATCAAAATCGAGGTAAAACAGGAAGAACTAAATTCCCGAAAGACGAGTCCTGAGTTATGAAATACCCGAATGAGTTGCTGTTGGCGTGATTTAGGGCTGCCTTTTGTGTTGAGGACATGGATCCGGTCAGATCTGGTGCAGGTGTACCGGCCGCAGCAGCAGCCGCCCCACTGGTCACTGGCAACTGCGGAGCCGACTGACCGCCAATTGATTGCTGTTTAAGTAACTGCTGTTTTCTTTGAATATCTTCTAAGATCTTATTCCTCTGTTGTTCCTGTCCTCGAGAGGGTAATTGGAACGACATTACAAACAATCGTCAGACTATTCTCAAGAAGTTATTCCACAATAAATCAAAAAATAAATTATTTAAATAATTTTCAAATAAAAAATTGTTTTGAATTTGTTTTAAATCAAAACAAAGTAATTGCAATCAATTCATTGACAACATTCAGAACCCCTTAGTATTGATTCAGAGAATATTTTTCATAATAAGTGAACGTATTTTGTGTTTATTATTGTTATAAAACTTTTGTATAGTTTTTAACAAATAATTGTTTTATTAATATTTTAAATATTATTTAATGAATTAAATCTCAAATAAATAATAAAAATATATTTCAAATCTTTTATAATATATTACAATATATTTATTTTAATTCTTTATAATTGAAAAATAGTAACAAAATATAAACTAAATTTAAATATTAGTTTTATAGACTGTAATCTCAATAATACAAGCATTGAGTGCTTCGATAGTTTAAGAACATCCCAAAGCATACTTACCTGGCGCCGGGTCAGCCGTGATCAACAAGGCGGCGGCCCCGGGTCGAGTCGGACCCATTGCACTCCGGGTCATGATGAAGCCCGCCACTACTCCAAAACGGAGCAGATGGGGCGTGTAATTTTTGGTAGCGGGGGTCTGCGTTCGCGCATTACCCCCTTCACAAACAATCAAATAATAGAATCACAAATAAAATACACATTTATTGAAGTATTGCCACAAATATTACTTGAATTTGTTTACCACTTGTTTATTCTTCTGATATTTCTTAAATAAGAATCAGATGTTTATATTACTAAAGTTGTGGTCACTTTTGTTAAGAAGTTTACATCAATTGAAGACTATTTTGTGTTGAATTCAAAAAGTGTTTAATTTTTTCGAATTAAATATTGAATACAATTTACAGTCGTTTCAAATAAAGTCATAGATTTGGAGAGAATTATATAATTTATGTAATAATTGGTCTAAAAGTCCAGTAATTCATTGATTCATAAAATGAATGAAAACCACAATAAGTGTAAAATTCGATGAAATAATGATTTAATTAGTTTTCTATTGAATATTGAATCAAATTCTCTAATAATTGCAAAAAATGGCTCAAAATTCGAGATAAGTTGAGACTTAAGAGACACTAAGAGTTTGTTATTTTAGACTATTTCTTGTCTTCGAGACAATCACTCAAATCATATTTAGAGAGGTCTTCGCCGCCGCCGTCCTCTTCTTCTTCCTCTTCGTCTGATTCGAGTTTATATTTGGAAACATCTCCTTCTTCTTCGTCGTCGTCTTCTTCTTCGTGAGATTCGTCATCACTCTTATGATTGGATGAGTCGTCTCTATCTTTAGGATTACTGTCTTGTGATTTATGTTTAGACTCATTACTGGATGAATCTCTGGATCTGTCGTCTCGAGGGTTGTCTCTCCTCCTCTTCTTTTTGCGTCCGAAGTCGTCCCACTCGTCATCGCTGTCCTCTCTTTCGATATACTCGATGTGTTCTTCGCGTTCATTATAACCACCGCCTAAACCAGTCCTCTCTTCGTTGTCACCGAATTTAGGAGCGGAACACATATTACAGGTGGATCTTCGCGCCCAATTCACGTTTCCGCACCTGATTATGAGGACAGGACACCACTGTTAGACAGGATTCACATCATTTGTAAACAGAGTTTTCATTGAAATCAATGACAAAAATATTGTAAAAATCAAAACAAAACAAAAAACAGTGTCTTTTATGAGCGCCCATACCGTCCGCACTGCCAGTCATCGGCAGCGAACAGTCCTTTAGACTTATCTGCCGCCGCTTTTCCGATTTCGTGACCGAGTTTTCGCTTCTTATCAGCGCTTTCCTTGTCTTTGAGTCGGGAATCGATTGGCTTATCTTTACCACAAAGATTGCAATTCACTCTTCGGGCAAAGTTTATGTTTTGACAGTTCTGGTCCTCACAAATCCAGTCGCCGTCAGACATACGGAACGAATGTCCCGAACCTGACTTCGCTGAAGACATGGCCAGTAATGAGATACTAATCTATTTAAAAATAATTCAAAACAATTCAAAGGTTTGTCGCCATTAAAGCAATGCTTGGATTGTGAAGACCTGCGCATTGACTCTCTTAAAGGGACGGCTCTTAAAGCGGTTTAACCATCAATTTGTTTGATTTTGATATCGAAAACCATATAATTTGTCTTTGATTTAATCATTTCATAAGTCAATCAAATCATTAAAACTTCGACACAATTATAATGAAATCAATTTATTTGAGATATTTATTAAAATTCAGTGAATTGAGTGCCAAATGAGTGGCAATCAATCAAATGTCGATGACTTAGAAATTAGATAATAATTAAGTGAAAGCTTTTATTAGATTAGCATTTAATCGGTCTTTGAATAAGTCTTCAAAACTCTTCAAATTACAGCCTTTTTTACCACTCATTTGACTTAATTATGCGAAATATGAGAGGATTTGCTTCATTTGTTTGCTTTTTTTCGCCAAAAACTTAACAGTCTATCAATTTTGAGATCAATTTTGCGAAGAACTCAACTGAAGAAACAAATAATTATATCTCCCTTTAAATGAATTTATTTTTGATTCAAAATAATTGAAAATATTTGAAAAAACTTCAAAAAATATGTTTATTTGTCACAAAAACTATTTACAGAAATAAATATTAACTAATTTTAAGTGAAAACAAATCAATTGTACAAAAGATATCAATATTAACAGTTCAATGATTGATCCATATTATTGTTTTCAACAGTTTGTGCCAAAAAGTTATTTTTATATCTAATATACTACCAATCAAATTGTCTAAACTATTAGTACTAGTTTATTATTATTTATTTGATTTAGAGAATAAAATAGAGTTACAAAGTAAAATATAGTTCTACATTATACTGTATGATGATGATGATGATGGTAACCTGGGACCAAACTTTCAAAACATTTAATGGAATTCAATAAAATTCATTTATTTTCATTGAATTCTTTGAAAATCTAATCATTTTGTGGACAAATCCAAAGATTTATTACAAATTCCTTGAAATCTTAAAAGTTTTAAAATTAAAATTGTTTTCTCTGAAGAAATCCTTTGAGAAATGATATAAATATTTGATATGAACTCTATATCGGAGAAAAGTTATGCCAATAATAATGATTTGGAAAAGTCTCTGCAATTCTTCAAATTTGAAATCAAATCACTCCATAGGAACTGAAACAAATCAAACTTCAATTCAATTCAATGTCAGTAAATTAGTTTTGAATCTAAACTGAATGCTCCGAATAAACAGAATCAACAAATGAAGGCTTGCCTTCAGAAACTTCTGAATATACCCACGAATTTGGAATAAAATTATGAAATCAATGCAACGGTTTGTCAATCAATCAAATATAAAAATTTGGTAACAATTGGTAAACAAATACATAACTGAGTTAATCCTAATGGGATTTTGATGTTTGTTTCGATTGTTACTAATACTCACCGAATCTTATTATAACAAAACTAATGGAAAATATTTTTAGAAATTAAGTAATAAAACTAATGTTTGTTTTATTTACTAATAATCTCTGAAAGCCGTCAACCGATAAGAAGTGATATTTCTGTTCTTTATTTGTATTCTTCTATAAAAATATTATATAATATTGAATTAAATGGATATTAGGTTTTCAAGAATCGATTAACACTTTCTTTAATGAGTCGATTAGTCATTGCAATGGATTTAACTGTTATTAAGACAGCGCTCAGCAATATTACAACTGTTACCTGTGCTTTAACTACCAAAATAGGTCAACCGTAAGCTATGGATTGAAAGGTTGGAGGTGGGAGAGGGAAAGGCAGACGAGATGGTTGACCTACTTTAGTAGTCATTCTGTATTGAGTGAGTGAGTTCTACACTGAGTTTTCTGAACAAACTTAGTCTTAACAGATAATTGTCTTACAAAACACCAAAACTTTTATTTATTCGAAGTTTTTATTGAAGTTTTAAATGAATTTAATTCTGAATTATTTGTGAATTATCTGCAAATTCTGTAAATATTTTCATTTGTTGTGAAGTTTTAGCTCTACTCTTGTGCTATGATTAGCCGTCGTCGGATCATTTCACGTTCCCTCGATCATAATGAATATATTCCCGATTATCTCGACAATTATGATGAAGAGAAAACTGTTTGGACCAATAAAGAGGAACTTTTTGAGGTAATTAGACTTTTCTTTGTTATTCTGATAAAAGTTTATATAAGTTATGGTTTACTCTAAAAATCAATGCTTCCAATAGTGAAACAAAGGTTTTGTTGAATACCTAAGTTTTAGGAATACCTAACTTTTGGGAAAAACCTAAACTTTTGGGAGCGAGTGGTGAAAGAATCCATTTTCTTATCTATTCTTTTCTCGGAAAAGTATAAAGTATTTGGTTTTGAGGGAAAAGGGCTGATAAGACAAACCTTGACGACACTCCACTTTGAATAATAACAATAATAGTGTTATTCAAATTCAAATTCAAAGGACTCACTCCTACTTTAATGATTCAGAATCTTCTTTGAAGACCCATATATAGGAAAACATAATAAAATAGTTAATAATTTGACACAAATTTAGTTTTCTTAATATATTTATACTTTTTTTTAACAAATATAATATAATAAGACCTGAAATGAAGGCCTAAACCCATTAGGATTTGAATACATTTATTGTGTAATCAATAGTTCGCAAAATTATATGAAATTTAATTTTAAATTAAAAAGAAATCCAGTTTTGAAGCAATGGATTGAGTTTAGGTTTTCCGAACAAATTCCACAAAATCTATAGAAATATAAAAATAGTTTTAAAATATTCTTTGAAATACTCTTTGAAATACAATTTGGAATTTTTGAAGACAATATTATTTTGAGATCCTCTTGAAAAGAAAAAACAGTCTTTACTTACACTCCAATAAAAATGATTTTCAATTGAAAAACCTGAACACAAAATCTCAATTGTTTGTTAGGATCACATTCAAGAAGTCTTCAATAAATGGGAACAAATAGACGACGAAATTTGGGCGAAAGTCATTTGCATGAATGGCAAGAGAAGAGTAGCCAAAGCCTATGCTCGCGCACCAGTACTCACCATTGATGGCTCTCATGATGGCTTCGATGGATATCGGATCGGATTAAATGGTTTTGAAAATCCATTACTCGATCTCAAAACAGAAGAAGTGATGCGATATATCGGAAAAGTAGGAATTCCTTCTTTTTTTAACCAAAAATTTATTATATTTATTATATTTAGTCAAAAACATGACTAAAACCAATAGAATTTTCACATAATTTCTAAGCATTAAAAAAGGCTTTAAAATTGATTAATAGTTCAAAACTAATAAATTGAGCGAAACTCTAAAATTAGATTTAATGTCAATTTATTAGATAATCAATTTAAAAATCTAAAGAAAGAAAAGATCATGATAAAGTCACATCTAATTATATTTTTTAGCATTCCCATATTCTGATACCAAATATGACCAAGGCGTTACTTTGTATCTATGGGGCATAAATTGTTAAAATTACTTCAACACAACCATATTCTTGAAGTTTAACACGTAATCGAAATTTCAATATTCTTTTTTGAAATACATTTGAGATAATCTAGTTTAGAGAATCGCCCTGAGCTTTCTTCAAAAGAACTTTCTTCGGGGAAATGTGTGTTCAGTATATTCTTTTTTACGGTTTTTTAATAATCGATTCTTGGTTTAATTGGTTGGATAAGCAAACATTAATGGTATATACCTTGACTACTGTTATAACTAAAAATTTTAATGAATATTAAATCAATTAAATAAAATCAATGAATTTAATTGCTATCAAATCTAATCTGTTTTTAAAAACAAATTATCAGTTTTCAAATCATTTTTCAAATCAATCGATATTTCAAATAAATTAATATTTATTTCTAAAAATATATAACTAATTGAGTGCCAAACGTTTTAATGAGAAATTTTAATTGGGTTTTACTGTATTTTTTGAGTAATTGATTGCAACCTTAATTCGTGTGATTTTTACTTTCATTTCGCATACCTTTCGTTAATTATATAAGAGTTTAAACAAATTATTATTTAAGACAACTTTTGAGACAATTTTGGTTGGTTTGAGAATTTAGAAAATGTTTGAGGAAATGGTCGACAATTTTCAAAGATTTCAGACAATGTTTTGTGATTTCTTATCTGTTGTTTAGTATATGATTTGATATAAGAGCTCGTAATAGAAATCTAATTCAATTTACTTTAACACCAAAAGTATTAAAATGAATTAAATTTCTGTTACCTTATCTTTAATTCCGTTTTGACAATTCATGTCTTAAACTTGTTATAGAGGAAGTGTTAGTCTTTGTGCTGATCAGTGATCGCAACTTTTATTTTTCTTTCAATTTTCTATACCTAACTTCAAATTAATTGTTTTTCCGATGTCTTGTGTCTCAGAAAAAAATCTTTATTGACAGCAAAGACAAAGAAAAATAGACTCAAAGTATATAACATTAATTCCTTTTCCAAACAATTCAATTGAGAATCAAATTCTTAGTCATTATTTACGACTGAATAGAGAATCAAAATAATTTTCAAAATACTTTTGTATTGTATTTTGAGTACAATATTTGCGATAAACAGATATAATATTATGTATTCATAACTTATATTAGTTTTGCTTTTTGGTACTCTTTTTTCTACAAAGGGTTTCCATTCATATGCTAATTTAATTGAAGTTCATATAATCAAAGCTAATATTTTGTAAGATTAAAATTTTAAAGCCGTTTCGCAACTTTTATGAGAGCTCTTCCATTATTTAAAGGCTTTGATAAGACTTTTTGGGTATTTATTCATTTGAGTACAAAACTGAGTAAAAGCCGTTAAAATCAATTCCATTGAGGAGTTGTATGGCATTAACGAGTAATGATAAATGACTCGTGAAAATTGATGGCTTTATTTCACGCTTTCAGTTGGACTTTCAGACATGAGTGATCTTGGATACAAAGCTAAACAATGTAACTTTTGTATAAACTTTCTTCATTATCGTATATCAGACCCAATATAACAATTTTCTGTTCTCTTCAAAGAACCTCTTTATTCATCAAATGAGTAAAAGAATGAAATTATTTTCGATACTCAATATATCGACACAAAAGTCATTCATTTTTCAAATGCTCGACATTAAGACCAAAAGAAAAACCAAATCAATTCAATCGCTGATAACCGCAGATAAACCCCAAAAGAAATCAACGGAAATATTATCTCTATCTTAACTTTTAGGGATTAACATAAGGAATGGGTCCATTCGGTCAATGTCTAACCGACAGCTATTCTCCTAATGTCTCACTCACTCTCTCTCTGTCCTCAGAGGACAGATATCCCAATAGTTATCCATGAAATGAATGCATAATAATTAATGAATGAATTACTTTTTGATTTTATGCTTTTTATCTCAAAATTCATTAAAACTAATTAAATGTGATCTAAATTTTGTCTGAAGGGCTGCAGAATAAAAATGGACGATTCGGGGAATATAGTGATGAAGCGGTACAGTCGGTGCAGTATTTATATAAAATCATTTCACAACCAATTCTCAGACTCAAGCGTTTCAAACGATATAATCAAAAATAATGGTTTATTAGATCTACAAAAACCTTATTTATTGTTTGATATGAAAAAATTTGAGACAAATATGAGCCGTGAATTGCGTTCGGCGTATATTAATCGCAAGAAACTGGAAAACCAATGCGTGTCGTGTATTGCGTTTGTAAGAGACAGCCCTAACATACTGGAGCTTCCGGTTTATATAATGATCATTAATATCGTAGCACTAGATTTGCTTAAATCAAAATTAACTCTCAGTAAGTCTTTAGTAATTATTTTCTAATAAACATTTAAACATAAATTAATGTCTGTTCAGTTCCGCACACAATAAGATCAAAGGTTCAGCCGGTGCCCAATAGGAGAAATAGTCGAGTGCCCGACTGGGTTACCCTATTTGATCCGCCAAATAAATTGTCAGATGAAGACCCCTATTCACTACCGGCCAACGGTTCGTCATATGACTCCGGATATTATGCAAATAATGGAACTTTAATGAAGAGATCGACCATTAAAGAGCCGAAACCCCCCAAACTTCCGCCCAGAGATTTTGGCAAATATAAGGCTAACACAAGACCAACAAATAATAAGAAAAATATAGAGATCCCAACCCCTGACTATTCTCAAGAAGAAGAGAATTTTTACACAATTACTGAAAAAAGCATTAAGAAGAAAATGCCCACCATGGCAATTCTTAACAGAGGTATGCAATTGTATTATCAATTATTCACTTTATAATTAATTTATTAATTATTTTAATGAAAAACATAAGAAATTTATCGAAATTTTATTATAATTTATAAAATATTTCAGATGAAGATCCATATTATAGTGGAATGAGAGCCCGAGTGACTAATTATCCAAAACCCATCAGAGAATCAGAATCAAAGAAATCAGTGGCCTGGCGTCAAATGAGGAAAGTCTTTTCCAGTGGATATATAAATACTCTGATACCTCCGCTGACCAAAAAGAAAAGATCCAAATCTTCGATCTATAATTCAAATTACAATTCATCGGAATCTGATCCGTATGCGTCCCTCAACGACACCATTTATGAGCCAATATATGGAAGAGTGGGTTATTCTGGTAACCGATACCAACCCTCAACAGTTAGAAGTAAACGTCAGTCAATGCCTTTCGTGAGCCAATGGCAAAATCATTACTAATTTCATATCATTTTCTTCTTCTTTTTTAACGTTAATTGTTTGTAATTGTTTGTTTTGGACACAAATTATCTTTAAATTAGTTTTAAAAGTATTCATTTCTGAATCAATTTCTCATTAAATCGTTTAAATGAATCTAATTATTAATGAAAACCAATTATTTTATGTTAATTTGATTTGAATTTGATTGCATTCGAGTCTCGATTTCCTGACTTATATTCAACTTTTTAGGACATTCCAAGCGTTCAAATCATCAATGAATTCTTGTTTTCACCAAACAGTTTGAGGCTATTTTGCCACAAATTAATATAAACAATATATTCTGTGCTATAAGTGACGGCCCTCTTATCTAACCTTTCGACTCGTTTTGAGCAAATCTAATAAAAATCAATGAATTCAGTGAATGATAAATAAATTAAATTAAGTATTGATTTATTGTTTAATTCAGTTCTCGATGAGAGCCTTATTTGATGAATGTTTGAATATTTTATAAATATTTTCACAAAACTTGTTATAAGAATACAATGAAAGAAATGTTAGGAAAGGCTGAAAGACAGGTCAGTTCTATTGCAAGTCTAAACAATCGGCTTCTTTGAGGCAATAAATGACTAACAAATGAATTTTAATTCACTCTTTTATTATTCATTTATAATGTGTTGAGTAATAAACTCGTTAAACAAATTGGCGGAAAGTTTTTTAAATATTTTTCTTGCGATTGAAAACTAGAACTCATTTTGAAGTCATTTTGAATTTTAACTAAAAATGATTAGATTATCAAATAGGGTGTACGTGTTCTCGACATTAGGAAAGGATCATATGAAATGTGAAATTCATTATTTTATGATAAAACTAAAGTTTACATACAAATGTTGATTTGGTAACCGATTTATGAATATATCATGATTTCGCCTTTTTTTATGTGGGAGCACTTCATATCGATTGAGGATATTTCATATGAAGTAAATTGAAAAACAAAATTAATCCCAATTTGATTATCTTTAAGTCGATAATCATTAGTATAATAACTGAACTTCTCTTTTACTCAATTGTTTTTCAGCCCAAACTTCACAACTAATTTCAAAGTAAAGCCTTATATTGATTGCAAAACTTCCAAGAAATAAACGCTTCAATAATTTTTTGGTAAAAATAACTAAAAATTATTAATTAATAAAAACAAAAAGTTATTACAATATTACAAATATTCAGAAATTTGATTACATTTGAAAACTCAATATTTTTTGATTTGCGAATCAAATTATAATCGATTTCTGGAAAGTTTTTTGACAGATGACTCACTTTTCACTCAAAACCATTCAAAAGTAAAAGATTGAGAAAAATGAGGAAAATTAGAGATAAAAACAATTATATAATAAATAAAATCAAAGACCAAATGTATTTTCTCCGCTGTAGGCCATATACAGGAATCCGTCCTCATCCCTGTGCTGTTGATATATTTCACCCATGAGAGCACTATAACGAGTAATTTACGTTCAAATGTAGTATTATTTCAATTATAGAACGGATTAAGTCCTCAAACATTAAGAGTAAAGAAAATAATAATTAAAACTATTATTATTACAACAAAAGTGTTATTTGAAGAGAAGCTCAGCATAAGAGCCGACACAAAGAGTTAATTAGAGTCACTTAATGGTCGGAATCTTATTGAAAGACAAATAATATGAATAATGAGAAAACTGATGAATACCAGGCCTGTGGTAAAGTCCTGTTCACAATTAGGAATATTGCTTTAGTGGCACTTAAATGACACCGACGTCTGATTGTCCACTGAAACTGTGAGACAGTGCAATCATACGGCACTAAAAACTTGTTTTTATCCATATCACTAATGTTAGAGTTGGGACACCTCTCGATTATCACCTAATTTAAGACCAAAACTCAATTAATTTTTTGTATTTAATGAGAAGTGGAGCTAAACGAGTGTTTACTGACCGGAATACGATCCGGATATTTGTTCATCATTTCAAAGGATTCTCTTTTTCTTTGCTCTGTTTTCAACAAATCATTCGTTTAATCGACTTTTTGTCAAAATTATAACCAAATTATATCTAAATATTATTTTAGCGCAAAACAGAAGCCTTAAAAGTTTTATATAACTTTTGTATATTATATCACTTTATATGACGACTGAATATCTATTGATTGTTCACAAATGCAAACCAAATATCGTATAATTAATTGATTATCAAAGCCTTACCCAATGTATGCGTTTCCTTGAATTTCCAGCGCATTATTCATTAGATTTTATTGCATTTGTTTTCAATAATTCAATAATTTTAATGAATTTTGATATTAATTTTGTAAACACAGACCAAAAGATTGATTTATTTATAACTTATTTAAACAATTCATTCAATTAATATGATTTCAATTTGAAGATCAAATTTAATTTCAGAAATTTAATAATCAAATTAAGTCAATGTTTTGTTGAATTAATTTTAAAGCTAAAAACAGCGCAAAAGTTGAAGAAAATTCACAAAAAATAGATTTATTTGATAATTGATTTGAGAAAATGAGCCAAACATTGAAAATAAGTTGATTTCACATATTTTGGACTTTTAATGACTTTTGAACAGCACTTATACTTGAAATAATGTATATCCTATTTATGTTGAATAGAGTCAAAGTTTAATGAATTTTGTCGATAATTTTTGATTAAATTATTTGTATTGTGATTCAAAATTTGAGGTAAATCTACAAAATGTATGACAAATATAATATTTGACACCATTTATAACATTAATATTATCAGCGAATAAACAGTGGCTATGTTTAGGAGTGACATAAGTGGAGTGAAGTTCGAGACCTCGCTTATTGCTTAGTGCTTATTGATCTTTTCCATGAATAAGTGAATATGATGTAGTCCTTGTAGTCACTACAAGAAGTCTTTCCACATTCACATTCAAATTGAGAGTGCATTCAAGTTATTAAAGATTTAATTAACAAAAAGTTGTATAAACTCTGTCTACTATTATATTTACCACAAACCTCTCCATATAATTGAGTACTCATTCATAGCCTAATTATTTTCAGATCAAATGACTCTTAATTAAAGATTTATCATCATATTAAATGTGATCACAAACTCAAGCCAAATGATCTTTTT